>SDVV010001491.1:0-25566 GCA_016164225.1 Gammarus roeselii
CACCTACAACAACTATAACACCTATAACAACTAAAACAACTAAAACAATTAGAACAACTAAAACAACTATAACAACTAAAACAACTATATCAACTAGATTAACTAAAACACCTAGAACAACTAAAACAACTAAAAAAAAATATAACAACTAAAACAACTGCAACACCTACAACAACTATAACACCAAAAATAACTAAAACACCTACAACAACTGAAAGAACTAGAACACCTAGAACATCTATACCAAATAAAAACAACTATAACACCGCAAACAAGTAAAACAACTGAAAACACTATAACAACTATAACAACTGAAACAACTCAAACAACTTCAGCAACTAAAACAACTATAACAACTAAAACAACTAAAATGACTATAACAACTATAACAACTAAAATAACTAGAACAACTAAAACAACTATAACAACTTAAACAACTAAAATAACTAAAACAACTATAACAACTAAAACAACTAGAACAACTATAACAACAATAACAACTAAAACAACTATAACAACTAAAACAACTACAACAACTAGCACAAATATAACAACTTGAACAACTAAAACAACTAAAACAACTAAAACAACTATGAAAACTAAAACAACTAAAACAACTTGAACAACAAACACAACCAAAACAACTTAGAAAACCTAAAACAACTATAACACCTATAACAACTAAAACACATATAACAACTAAACACATACAACAACTAAAACACATAAAACAACTAAAACACCCTGAACACCTAAAACAACTAGAACACCTATAACACTTAAAACCCCTATAAAACCTAAACAACTGCAACACCTAAAACAACTAGAACACCTAAAAGAACTAAAACACCTAGAACAACTACAACACCTAAACCAAACATAACACCTAAATCTACTATAACACCTAAAACAAATGAAACACCTATAACAGCTATAACACCTAAAACAGCTAAAACAACTAACAACTAAAAAACATAAACACCTATAACAACTCAAACAACTAAAACAACTAGAACAACTGAAACAACTGGAACAACTGTAACAACTGAAACAACTACAAGAATAAAAACAACTGTAACAACTAAAACAACTAAAACAACTATAACAACTAAACAACTAAACAACTAAAATAACATTAACAACTATAACACCTAAACAACTGAAACACCTACAAACAACTATAACACCTAAAACAATTAGAACACCTAAAACAACTAAAACACCTAGAACAACTTGAACAACTAGAACAACTAAAATACCTAAAACAACTAAAACAACTAAAAAACTATAACAACTACAACAACTGAATTTCCTAAAATAACTAAAACAACTAAAAACAATATCAACTAAAACAACTAAAACACCTACAACAACTATAACACATAAAACAACTAAAACAACTTGAACATCTAAGACAACTAGAACAACTAAAACAACTAAAACAACTAAAACAACTAAAACAACTAAAACAATTAAAACAACTATAACAACTATAACAACTATAAAAACTAAACTACTAAAATAACTATAACAACTATATAAACAAAAAAACAATAACAACTGAAACAACTATAACATCAAAAACAACTAAAATAACTATAACAACTACAACAACTAAGAAATCTTAAACAACTAAAACAACTAAAATAACTAACAACTGAAACAACTACAACAACTAAACAACTGAAACAACTAGAACAACTAAAACAACTGGAACAGCTGAAACAACTGAAACAACTACAAGAAATAAAACAACTGAAACAACTAAAACAACTAAAACCACTAAAACAACTAAAACAACTAAACAACTAAACAACTAAAATAACTTTAACAACCATGACACTTAAACAACTCAAACACCTACAAACAACTATAACACCTAAAACCACTAAAACAACTAAAACAACTAGAACTACTAAAACAACTAAGCAACTAAAACAACTTAAACAACTAAAACAACTAAAACAACTACAACAACTATAACAACTATAACAACTAAAACAACTAAAACAACTAAAACAACTATAACAACTTAAACAACTAAAACAACTAAAACAACTAAAACAATTAAAACAACTAAAACAACTTGAACAACTAAACAACTAAAACAGCTAAAACAACAAAAACAACTAAAACAACTAAAACAACTAAACAACTATAACCATTAAAACAACTAAAACACTTACAAACAACTAAACACCTTTAACAACTTAAACACCTAAAACAACTTAAACACCTAGAACAACTAAAACACTTTGAACACCTTAAACACCTATAACACCTATAACACCTATAACACTTAAAACACATAGAACAACTAGAACAACTAAAAAACTAAATAACTAACTAAAACCACTATAACACCTCAAACACCTATAACACCTAAACAACTAAAACAACTATAACACCCATAACACCTAGAACACCTAAAACACCTATAACACCTACAACACCTAAAACACTTGGAACAACTATAACACCTAAAAACTAAAATACCTAATACAACTATAACACCTAAACGACTACAAAACCTATAACAACAAGAACACCTAAAACAACTATAACACCTAAAACAACTAATTCAACTGAAACAACTAGAACAACTAAAACAACTAGAACAACTTAAACAGCTAAAGCATTCAAAACAACTAAAACAACATAAACAACTAAACAACTATAACCATTGAAACAACTAAAAAACTTAGAAACAACTAAAACACATAAACAACTTAAACACCTAAAACCACTATAACAACTAAAACACCTAAAACAACTAAACAACTAAAACACCTACAACAACTAAAACAACTAAAACAACTATAACACCTATAACAACTGAAATAACTAAAACCACTAAAACAACTTTAACAACTAAAAGAACTAAAACAACCATAACAACTATAACATCTAAAACAAATAAAACAACTATAAGAACTAAAACAACTATAACAACTAAAACAACTATAACAACTAAAAAAACTAGAACAACTAGAACAACTGAAACAACTAAAACCACTAAATAACTAGAACAACTATAACAACTAAACAACTAAAACAACTAAAACAACTAAAACAATTAAAAAACAACTAAAAACAACTATAACACATAAAACAACTAAAACACTTAGAACAACTTAAATACCTATAACAACTAGAACACCTATAACAACTAAAACACTTAGAGCAGCTATAACACCTAGAACACCTAAAAAACCTAAAAACACCTATAACACCTAAACACCTATAACACCTATAACAACTACAACACCTAAAACAACTAGAACACCTAGAACAACTAAAACACCTAAAACAACCACAACACCTAAAGCAACTATAACACATATATTAACCATAACACATAAACAACTACAACAACTAAACCAACTATAGCAACTAAACAACTAAATCAACTATAACATTTAAAACAACTAAAACAACTATAACAACTAAAACAACTAAAACAACTAAACAACTTAGACAACTAAACAACTAAAATAACTCAAACAACTATAACACCTAAACAACTGAAACACCTATAAACAACTAAACACCGTAAACAATTAAAACACCTATAACAACTATAACACCTAAACCAACTAGAATAACTATAACAACTATAACACCTAAACCAACTAAAACAACCGAAAAACAACAACAACTACAACAACTAAAACACCTAAAACAACTAAAACAACTAAAAAAACTATAACAACTAGAAGAACTAAAACACCTACAACAACTATAACACCTAAAACAACTAAAACAACTAAACGACTACAACAACTAAAACAACTAAAACAGCTAAAACAACTATAACAACTAAACAACTAAACAAGTACAACAACTAAAACAACTAAAACAACTAAAACAACTATAACAACTAAAACAACTCAACAACTATATAAACTAAAACAACTATAACAACTAAAACAACTAAAACAACTAAGACAACTGAAACAACTAGGAACAACTAAAACAACTAAAAGAACTAGAACAACTATAACAACTAAAACAACTAAAACAACTATAAAAACTGCAACAACTAAAACAACTATAACAACTGAAACACCTAAAACAACTACAACACCTATAACAACTAAAACACTTATAACAACTAAACATGTACAACACATTGAACACCTAAAACAACCAAAACAACTAAAACAACTAAAACAACTAGAACCCCTATAACAACTGTAACACATAAAACAACTAAAACACCTAAAACAACTAAAACACCTTAACAACTAAAACACCTACAACAACTAAAACAACTAAACACCTTAAAACACATATAACACCTATATTACCTAAAACACCTAGAACACCTACAACACCTTCAACACCTAGAAAACCTAAAACCCCTAGAACAACTATAACACATAAAACAACTAAAACACCTAAACCAATCAAAACACCTACACAACTAAAACACATACAACAACTAAAACACCTAAAACAACTACAACACCTTTAGCAACTAAAACAACTAAAACAAATAGAACAACTAAAACAACTAAAACATCTAAAACAACTAAACAACTAAAACAACCAAAACAACTAGAACACCTAAAACACCTGTAACACCTATAACACATAAAACACCTATAACACCTATAAGACCTAAACAACTAAAAACAGCTATAACAACTATAACACCTATAACAACTAAATCACCTAGAAACAACTAAAACACCGATAACAACTGAAACCCTACAAAAACTATAACACCTAAAACACCTAAAACAACTCAAACACCTACATCACCTAAACACCTTGAACAAATATAACACCTAGAATAATTAAAACAACTAAAACAACTATAACAACTTAAACAACTAGAACAACTAAAACAACTAGAACAACTAAAACAACTACAACAACTATTAGAACTATAACACCTAAAACAACTTAAACACCTAAATTAACTAAAGCACCTAAACAACTAGAACAACTATAACACCTAAAACCACTAGAACACCTAAAACAACTAAAACACCTAAACAACTAGAACACCTAAAACAACTATAACACCTTAAACACCTATAACAACTAAAACAACTAAAATACCTACAACACCCAAACACCTTGAACACCTGCAACACCTAAACACCTAAAACACTTGAAACACCCAAACAACTATAACACCTTAAACAACTAAATCACCTATAACAACTAAACACCTAAAACAACTAAAACACCTATAACAACTGAAACACATATAACACCTAAAACACCTGAAACAACTAAAACACCTTCAACAACTAAAACAACTACAACACATAAATCTTCTATAACACCTAAAAAAAACACATTAAACACCTATAAACACCTATAACACCAACAACACCTAGAAAACCTAGAAACACCTATAACAACTATAACACCTAAAACAACTAAAACACCTTAAACAACTTAAACACCTAAACAACTAAAACACCTAAAACAACTTTAACACCTAAAACAACTAAAACACCCTGAACAACTTAACACCTAAAACAACTAAAACACCTAGAACAACTATAACACCTGAAACAACTAGAACAACTAAAACAACTAGAACACCTAAACAACTATGACACCTATAACAACTAAAACACCTAAAACAACTATAACACCTAGAAAAAATAGAACCCCTAAAACAACTAGAACACCTAAATCAACTAAACACCTATTACAAGTAAATCACCTAAAACAACTAAAACACATTTAACACCTAAAATAACTGAAACACCTTAAACAACTAAATTACTTTAAACAACTACAACACCTAAAACACATATAACACCAAAAATAACTAAAACACCTACAACAACTGAAAGAACTAAAACACCCAAAACATCTATAATAAATATAAACAACTATAACTCCGAAAACAACTAAAACAACTAAAAACACTATAACAACTATAACAACTGAAACACCTACAACAACTATAACACCTATAACAACTAAAACAACTAAAACAATTAGAACAACTAAAACAACTATAACAACTAAAACAACTATAACAACTAGATTAACTAAAACACATAGAACAACTAAAACAACTAAAAAAAATATAACAACTAAAACAACTAAAACACCTACAACAACTATAACACCAAAAATAACTAAAAAACCTACAACAACTGAAAGAACTAGAACACCTAAAACATTTATAACAAATAAAAACAACTATAACACCGCAAACAACTAAAACAACTAAAAACACTATAACAACTATAACAACTAAAACAACTAAAACAACTTCAACAACTAAAACAACTATAACAACTAAAACAACTAAAATAACTATAACAACTATAACAACTAAAACAACTAGAACAACTAAAACAACTATAACAACTAAAACAACTAAAATAACTATAACAACTATAACAACTAAAACAACTACAACAACTAGCACAAATATAACAACTTAAACAACTAAAACAACTAAAACAACTAAAACAACTAAAACAACTATGAAAACTAAAACAACTAAAACAACTTGAACAACAAACACAACTAAAACAACTTAGAAAACCTAAAACAACTAAAACACCTAAAACAACTAAAACACATATAACAACTAAACACCTAAAACAACTAAAACACATAAAACAACTAAAACACCCTGAACACCTGAAACAACTAGAACACCTATAACACCTAAAACCCCTATAAAACCTAAAACAACTGAAACACCTAAAACAACTAGAACACCTAAAAGAACTAAAACACCTAGAACAACTACAACACCTAAACCAACTATAACACCTAAATCAACTATAACACCTAAAACAAATGAAACACCTATAACAGCTATAACACCTAAAACAACTAAAACAACTAAACAACTAAAAAACTAAAACACCTTTAACAACTCGAACATCTAAAACAACTATAACAACTAAAACAACTGGAACAACTGAAACAACTGAAACAACTACAAGAAATAAAGCAACTGAAACAACTAAAACAACTAAAACAACTAAAATAACTATAACAACTAAACAACTAAACAACTAAAATAACTTTAACAACTATAACACCTAAACAACTGAAACACCTAAAAACAACTATAACACCTAAAACAATTAGAACACCTAAAACAACTAAACACCTAGAACAACTTGAACAACTAGAACAACTAAAACACCTAAAACAACTAAAACAACTAAAAAACTATAACAACTACAACAACTGAATTTCCTAAAACAACTAAAACAACTAAAAAAACAATAAAAACTAAAACAACTAAAACACCTACAACAACTAAAACACCTAAAACAACTAAAACAACTTGAACAACTAAAACAACTAGTACAACTAAAACAACTAAAACAACTAAAACAACTAAAACAACTAAACAACAGAAACAACTAAAACAACTATAACAATTAAAACAACTATAACAACTATAACAACTATAAAAACTAAACAACTAAAATAACTATAACAACTATAAAAACTAAAAACAATAACAACTGAAACAACTATAACATCAAAAACAACTAAAACAACTATAACAACTACAACAACTAAAAAATCTTAAACAACTAAAACAACTATAACAACTAACAAATGAAACAACTACAACAACTAAACAACTAAAACAACTTAAACACCTAACACAAATAAAATACCTAAAACAACTAAAACATCTTGAACAACTAAAACACCTAAAACAACTATAACAACTAAAACAACTAAAACACCTAAAACAACTAAAACACCAACAACTAAAACACCTAGAAAAACTAAAACACCTAAAACAACTGAAACACCTCAACAAATATACCACTTAAGACAAATAAAACACCTAAAAACACCTATAACACCTAAAACACCTTAAACACCTATAACACCTATAACACCTATAACAACTTAACACCTAGTACAACTAAACACCTAAAACAACTAAAACACCTAGAACAACTGAAACACCTTAAAGAACTATAACACCTAAAACAACTACAAAAACTAAAACACCTACAACAACTGAAACACCTAAAACAACTAAGGCACCTAAAACAACTAGAAAACATATAACAACTAGAACACCTATACCAACTAAAACAACTAAAACAACGTAAAGAACTGCAACACCTAAACAATTAGAACAACTACAACAACTTAACAACCTGAAACAACTAAAACACCTTCAACAACTAAAACAACTACAACACCTAAATCACCTATAACATCTAAAAAAACAACACCTACAACACCTATAAACACCTATAACACCTACAACACCTTGAACACCTAGAAACACCTATATTAACTATAACACCTAAAACAACTAAAACACCTTGAACAACTTAACACCTAAAACAACTAAAACACATAGAACACCTAAAACCCTTAAAACAACTCAAACAACTTAAACACCTAAAACAACTACAACACCTAAAATGAACAACAACACCTATAAACAACTAAAACCCCTATAACAACTATAATACCTAAAACAACTAAAACAACTACAACAACTAAAACAACTTGAACGACTTAAACAACTAAAACAACAAAAACACCTAGAACAACTATAACACCAAAAAAAAAAACTAAAACAACTACAACAACTAAAACACCTGAAACAATTAAGACTCCTAAAACGACTAAACACCTAAAACAACTATAACACCTAGAAAAAAAAACACCTAAAACAACTAGAACACCTAAATCAACTAAACACCTATTACAAGTAAATCACATAAAAAACAACTACAACACATTTAACACCTAAAATAACTGTAACACCCTAAACAACTAAATTACCTTAAACAACTACAACACCTAAAACAACTTTAACACCAAAAATAACAAAAACACCTACAACAACTGAAAGAACTAAAACACCTAACACATCTATAACAAATATAAACAACTATAACTCCGGAAACAACTAAAACCACTAAAAACACTATAACAACTATAACAACTGAAACAACTAAAACAACTTCAACAACTAAAACAACTATAACAACTAAAACAACTAAAATAACTATAACAACTATAACAACTAAAACAACTAGAACGACTAAAACAACTATAACAACTAAAACAGCTAAACAACTAAAACAACTAAAATCAACTAAAACAACTATAACAACTATAACAACTTAAACAAACATAACAACTACAACAACTAAAACAACTAAACAACTAAAACAACTAAACCAACTGAAACAACTATAACAACTAAAACAATTAAAACAACTACAACAACAAAAACAACTACAAAAACTAAAACAACGATAACACCTAAAACCACTAGAACACTCAGAAGAACTATACCACCTATAACAACTGAAACACCTATAACACGTAGAACAACTATAACAACTAAAACCACTAAACAATTAAAACAACTAAAACAAATACAGCAACTAAAACAACTAAAACAACTAAAACAACTACAACAACTAGCACAAATATATCAACTTAAACAAATAAAACAACTAAAACAACTAAAACAATTTAAACAACTTGAACAACAAACACAACTAAAACAACTTAGAAAACCTATAAATACTAAAACACCTAAAACAATTAAAACACATATAACAACTAAAACACCTAAAACAACTAAAACACATAAAACAACTTAAACACCATGAACACCTAAAACACCATTAACACCTATATTACCTGAAACCCCTATAACACCTAAAACAACTGAAACACCTAAAAACGACTATAACACCTAAAAGAACTAAAACACCTAAGAACAACTACAACACCTAAACCAACTATAACACCTAAATCAACTATAACACCTAAAACAAATGTAACACCTATAACAGCTATAATACCTAAAACAACTAAAACAACTAAACAACTAAAAAACTAAAACACCTATAACAACTCAAACAACTAAAACAACTAGAACAACTAAAACAACTGGAACAACTGAAACAACTGAAACAACTACAAGAAATAAAACAACTGAAACAACTAAAACAACTAAAACAACTAAACAACTAAAACAACTAAACAACTAAACAACTAAACAACTAAACAACTAAAATAATTTAACAACTTTAACACCTAACCAACTGAAACCTACAAACAACTATAACACCTAAAACAATCAGAACACCTAAAACAACTAAAACACCTAGAACAACTTGAACAACTAGAACAACTAAAACACCTAAAACAACTAAATCAACTAAACAACTATAACAACTACAACAACTAAATTTCCTAAAACAACTAAAACAACTAAAAAACAATAACAACTAAACAACTAAAACACCTACAACAACTATAACACCTAAAACAACTAAAACAACTTGAACAACTGAACAACTAGAACAACTAAAACAACTAAAACAACTAAAACAACTAAATAACTAAAACAACTAAAACAACTAGAACAATTAAAACAACGTTAACAACTATAACAACTATAAAAACTAAAACAACTAAAATAACTATAACAACTTTGAAAACTAAAAAACAATACCAACTGAAACAACTATAACATCAAAAACAACCAAAACAACTATAACAACTACAACAACTATAACAACTTAAACAACTAAAACAACTAAACAACTAACAACTGAAACAACTACAACAACTAAACAACTAAAACAACTACAACACCTAACACAAATAAAACACCTAAAACAACTAAAACATCTTGAACAACTAAAACACCTAAAACAACTATAACAACTAGAACAACTAAAACACCTAAAACAACTAAAACACCTAACAACTAATTACATAGAAAAACTAAAACACCTAAAACACATATAACACCTATAACAACTAAACACCTAACACAACTAAACACCTAAAACAACTCAAAAACCTAGAACAACTAAAACACCTTAAAGAACCATAACAACTTGAAAACTACAATAACTAAAACACCTACAACAACTAAAACACCTAAAACAACTAAGGCACCTAAAACAACTATAACACCTACAACAACTAGAACACCTACAACAGCTAGAAAACATAAAACAACTAGAACACCTATAACAACTAAAACAACGTAAAGAACTGCAACACCTAAACAATTAAAACAACTATAACAACTAAAACGCCTATACAACTGAATAAACTAAAAAAACATAACAACTACAACAACTACAACACCTAAAACTACTAAAACAACTAAAAAAGCTATAACAACCAAAACAAATCAAACATCTACAACAACTATAACACCTAAAACAACTAAAACAACTAAACGACTATAACAACTAAACAATTAAAACAACTAAAACAGCTAAAACAACTATAACAACTAAAACAACTAAACAACAACAACAACTAAAACAACTAAAACAACTAAAACAACTAAAACAACTAAAACAACTAAAACAAATGAAACAACCAAATTAACTATAACAACTAAAACAACTAAAACAACAAAAACAACAAAAACAACTAGAACAACTAAAAACAACTGAAACAACTAAAACAACCAGAACAACTAAAACAACTATAACAACTATAACAACTATAACAACTAAAACAACTAAAACAACTAAAACAACTACAACAACCATAACAACTATACCAACTAAAACACCTAAAACAACTATAACACCTACATCAACTAAAACAGTTATAACAACTGAAACACCTAAAACAACTAAAACACATAATACAACTAAAACACCCAAAACAACTACAACACCTGAAACAACTATAACTCCTAAACAACTATAACACCTCAAATACCTATAACGACTATAATACCTAAAACACTTAAAACAACATAACACATTGAACACCTATAACACCTAGAACACCTAAAACACACATAATAACTAAAACACCTAAAACAACTAGAACCCATATAACAACTAAAACACATATAACAACTAAAACACCTAGAACAATTATAACACATAAAAAAACTAAAACACCTAAACAACTAAAACACCTAAACAACTAAAACAACTAAAACACCTAAACACCTGGAACACATAAAACACATAGAACACCTATAACACCTGGAACACCTAAAACGCTTAGAACACCTACAACACCTAGAACCCTAAAACCCCATGAACAACTATTGCACCTAAACAACTAAAACAATTAAAAAAACGAAAAACACCTAAACAACTAAAACACCTACAACAACTAAAGCACCTAAAACAACTACAACACCTACAACAACTAAAACAACTAAAACAACTAGAACAACTCGAACAACTAAAACAACTAAAACAACTAAAACAACTAAAACAACCAAACAACTAAAACATCCAAACAACTAGAACACCTCCAAATAACTAAAACACCTATAACAACTTAAACACCTAAAACAACTAAAAAACCAAAAACAACTGATACACCTATACCAAATATAACACCTAAAACAACTAAAACACCTAGAACAACTACAACACCTAAAACAACTAAAACACTTATAACAACTAAACACATAAAACAACTAAAACACATAGAACTAAAACACCCAAAACAACTACAACACCTGAAACAACTAAAACTCCTAAAACAACTAAAACACCTAAAACACATATAACACCTACACCAAACAAAACCCCTGAAACAACTAAAACACATATAACACCTAAAACACATGAAAAACAACTAAAACACCTAAATGAACAACTAAAACATGTAAAACAAATAGAACACCTAGAACAACTACAACACCTAGAACAACTTAAACACCTAAAACAACTAGAACACCTATAACACCTGGAATTTTAAACAACTAGAACACCTATAGCAACTATAACACCTAGAACAACTAAAACAACTAAAACAATTTGAAGAACTGAAACCCCGAAAACAACTAGAACAACTAAAACAACTGAAACACCTAAAACAACTGAAACTACTAAAAAAACTGTAACAACTAGAACAACTAAAACACCGACATCAACTATAACACCTAAAACAACTAAAACAACTGAAACAACTACAACAACTATAACAACTAAAACAACTATAACAACTAAAACAACTAAAACAACTAAAACGACTAAATAACTAAAACAACTACAACAACTGAAACAACTAAAACAACTAAAACAACTAAACAACTAAACAACTAATACAACTATAGCTAACAACTTAAACAACTAAAACACCAACAAAAACTATAACACCGAAAACATTTATAACACCTGTAACAACTGAAACACCTAAAACAACTATAACAACTGCAACACCTAAAATAACTATAACACCTAGAACAACAAAAAACAACTTGAACACCTAAAACACCTATAACACATAGAACACCTAAAACACCTACATCACCTAGAACACCTTGAACAAATATAACACATAAAACAATTAAAAAACCTAAATCAACTACAACAACTATAACAACTAGAACAACTAAAACAACTACAACAGCTAAAACAACTAGAAGAACTATAACACCTAAATCAACTTAAACACCTAAAACAACTGAAACACCTAAACAACTATAACAACTATAATACCTAAAACAACTAAAACGCCTTAAACAACTAAAACACCAAAACAACTAGAATACCTATAGCAACTATAACACCTAAAAACACCTAAAACGACTAAAACACCTAGAACACCCCTAACACCTAGAACACCCACAACACCTAAAACACCTAGAACACATAAAACACCCATAACAACTGTAACACATAAAACAACTTAAACACATATAACAACTAGAACACCTAGAACAACTAAAACATCTAAACAACTATAACACCTATAACAACTGGAACACCTACAACAACTATAACACCTAAAACACCTAAAAAAACGATAACACCTCAAACAACTGAAACCACTAAAACAATTAGAACAACTAAAACAACTAAAACAACTGGAACAACTAAAACAACTAGAATAACTAAAACAACTATAACAACTAAAACAACTAAAACAACTATAACAACTTAACAACTATAACAACTATAACAACTAGAACAACTATAAACAACTAAAACAACTATAACAACTAAAAAAAAAAAAACCAAAAACTAAAAAAAACTAAAACAACTAAAACACCTCGTACACCTACAACACCTAAAACACTTATAACAACTAAAACACATATAACAACTAAAACACCTAAAACAACTAAAATACCTAAATCACATAAAACAACTAAAACACCTAAAACAACTAAAACACCCAAAACAACTGAAACACTTATAACACATAAAACACCTTAAACACCTACAACACCTATAACACCTATAACACCTAAAACACCTATAACACATAAAACACCTAAAGATCTAAAACACCTATAACACCTTAAACACCTAAAACACCTTAAACACCTATAACACTTAAAACACATAAAACTACTAAAACAACTGAAACACCTGGAACAACTAAAACGCCTAAAACAACTAAAACACCTTGAACAACTAAAACACCGACAACTAAAGCACATAAAACAACTTGAACACCTAAAACACCTACAACACCTAAAACTACTAGAACACCTACAAACAACTATAACACCTTAAACAACTAAAACGACTTAAAGAACTAAAACACCTAAAACAACTAATAACAACTTAAACAACTAGAACACCTAGAACAACTACAACAACTAAAAAAACTAGAACTACTAAAACAACTAAGCAACTAAAACAACTCAAACAACTCAAACAACTAAAACAACTAAAACAACTATAACAACTATAACAACTATAACAACTATAACAACTATAACAACTAAAACAACTAGAACAACTACAACAACTAAACCATTATAACAACTAACAACTAAAACACCTAAAACAACTACAACACCTAAAACAACTAACACAACTGAAACACCTAAAACAACTACAACACCTACATCAACTAAAACACCTAAAACAACTAAAACAACTAAAAAACAATAACAACTACATCAACTAAAACACCTAAAACAACTAAAAAACTAAAAAAACTATAACAACTAGAAGAACTAAAACACCTACATCAACTATAACACCTAAAACAACTAAAACACCTATAACAACTAGAACACCTAAAACAACTAGAACAACTATAACAACTAAAACACCTAAAACAACTAAAACAACTAAAAAACAATAACAACTACAACAACTAAAATACCTAAAACAACTAAAACAACTAAAAAAAACTATAACCACTAGAAGAACTAAAACACCTACAACAACTATAACACCTAAAACAACTAAAACACCTATAACAACTAGAACACCTAAAACAATTAGAACAACTATAACAACTAAAACACATAAAACAACTAAAACAACTAAAAAACAATAACAACTACAACAACTAAAACACCTAAAACAACTAAAACAACTAAAAAAACTATAACAACTAGAAGAACTAAAACACCTGCAACAACTATAACACGTAAAACAACTAAAACAGCTAAACGACTACAACAACTAAAACAACTAAAACAGCTAAAACATCTATAACAACTAAAACAACTAAACAAGTACAACAACCATAACAACCAAAACAACTAAAACAACTAAAACAATTATAACAACTAAAACAACTAACAACAATAACAACAAAAACAACTATAACAACTAAAACAAATAAAAACAACTAAAACCACTGAAACAACTAGAAACAACTATAACAACTAAAACAACTAGAACAACTATAACAACTAAAACAACTAAAACAACTAAAACAACTAAAACAACTAAAACAACTACAACAACTAAAACAACTATAACAACTGAAACACCTAAAACAACTATAACACCTATAACAACTAAAACACTTATAACAACTAAACACGTAAAACACCTAGAACACATATAACACCCAAAACAACTAAAACAACTAAAAAAACTGTACCAACTAAATTAACTAAAACACCTACATCAACTATAACACCTAAAACAACTAAAACAACTGAAACAACTAGAACAACTAAAACAACTATAACAACTAAAACAACTAAACACCTTAAAACACGTATAACACCTATAACACCTAAAACACCTAGAACACCTACAACACCTTCAACACATAGAAAACCTAAAACCCCTAAAACAACTAAAACACATAAAACAACTAAAACACCTAAACCAATCAAAACACCTACACAACTAAAACACCTTCAACAACTAAAACACCTAAAACAACTACAACACCTTTAGCAACTAAAACAACTAAAACAGCTAGAACAACTAAAACAACTAAAACAACGGAAATAACTAAACAACTAAAACAACCAAAACAACTAGAACACCTAAAATACAACTATAACACCTATAACAACTCAAACACCTATAACAACTCAAACATCTAAAACAACTGAAACATCCAAAACAACTATAACACCTATAACAAATGAAACACCTAAACATTTAAAACACCTAAAACACCTAAAACAACTAAACACCTAGAACAACTTCAACACCTAAAACATTTATAACACCTAAAACAACATAACACTTATAACACCTAAAACACCTCAAACAACTATAACACCTATAACAACTATAACACCAGGAACAACTAAAGCAACTAATTAATTTAAAGAACTGAAACCCCCAAAACAACTAGAACAACTAAAACAACCAAAACACCCAAAACAACTAAAACAACTAAAAAAACTGTACCAACTAAATTAAATAAAACACCTACATCAACTATAACACCTAAAACAACTAAAACAACTGAAACAACTAGAACAACTAAAACAACTATAACAACTAAAACAACTACAACATCTAAAAGAACTATAACACCTAAAAAAACTCAAACACCTAAAACAACTAAAGCACCTAAACAACTAGAACAACTGTAACACCTAAAACAACTATAACACCTAAAACAACTAAAACACCTAAACAACTAGAACACCTAAAACAACTATAACACCTTAAACACCTAAAACAACTAAAACAACTAAAACACCTACAACACCCAAACACCTTGAACACCTGCAACACCTAAAGCACCTAAAAACACTTAAACCACCCAAAACAACTCTAACACTTTAAAAAACTAAAACACCTATAACAACTGAAACACATATAAATACTAAAACACCTGAAACAACTAAAACACCTTCAACAACTAAAACAACTACAACACCTAAAGCACCTATAACACCTAAAAAAAACCTATAACACCTATAATCACCTATAACACCTACAACACCTAGAACATCTAGAAACACCTATAACAACTATAACACCTAAAACAACTAAAACACCTAAAACAACTTAATCACCTAAACAACTAGAAAACCTATAACAACTAAAACACCTAAAACAACTAAAACACCTTGAACAACTTAACACCTATAACAACTAAAACACATATAAACACCTATAACACCTACAACACCTAGAACACCTAGAAACATCTATAACAACTATAAAACCTAAAAAAACTAAAACAACTATAACGACTAAAACACCTAAAACAACTAAGACACCTACGACAACTGAAGCACCTAAAACAACTATAACACCTAGAAAAAAAAACACCTAAAACAACTAGAACACCTAAATCAAATAAACACCTATTACAAGTAAATCACCTAAAACAACTAAAACACATTCAACACCTAAAATAACTGAAACACCTTAAACAACTAAATTACCTTAAACAACTACAACACCTAGAACAACTATAACACCTAAAATAACTAAAACACCTACAACAACGGAAAGAACTAAAACACCTAAAACATCTATGACAAATCTAAACAACTATAACTCCGAAAACAACTAAAACAACTAGAAACACTATAACAACTATAACAACTGAAACACCTACAACAACTATAATACCTATAACAACTAAAACAACTAGAACAATTAGATCAACTAAAACAACTATAACAACTAAAACAACTATAACAACTAGATTAACTAAAACACCTAGAACAACTAAAACAACTAAAAAACTATAACAATTATAACAACTAAAACACCTACAACAACTATAACACCAAAAATAACTAAAACACCTACAACAACTGAAAGAACTAGAACACCTAAAACATCTATAACAAATACAAACAACTATAACACCGCGAACAACTAAAACAACTAAAAACACTATAACAACTATAACAACTGAAACAACTAAAACAACTTCAACAACTAAAACAACTATAACAACTAAAACAACTAAAATAACTATAACAACTATAACAACTAAAACAACTATAACAACTATAACAACTATAACAACTAAAACAACTATAACAACTAAAACAACTATAACAACTAAAACAACTAAAACAACTACAACAACAAAAAACAACTAAAAAACTAAAACGCCTATAACACCTAAAAATACTAAAACACTTACAAGAACTAAAACACATATAACAACTGAAACACCTATAACACGTAGAACAACTATAACAACTAAAACCACTAAACAATTGAAACAACTAAAACAAATACAGCAACTAAAACAACTAAAACAACTAAAACAACTACAACAACTAGCACAAATATAACAACTTAAACAACTAAAACAACTAAAACAACTAAAACAACTATGAAAACTAAAACAACTTGAACAACAAACACAACTAAAACAACTTAGAAAACCTAAAAAAAACAACTAAAACCCCTAAAACAACTAAAACACAAATAACATTAAAAACACATAAACAACTAAAACACACAAAACAACTAAAACACCCTGAACACCTAAAACGCCTAAAACACCTATAACACCTAAAACCCCTATAACACCTAAAACAACTGTAACACCTAAAACAACTAGAACACCTAGAAGAACTAAAACACCTAGAACAACTACAACACCTAAACCAACTATAACACCTAAATCAACTATAACACCTAAAACAACTAAAACACCCTGAACACCTAAAACACCTAAAACACCTAAAACACCTATAACACCTAAAACCCCTATAACACCTAAAACAGCTATAACACCAATAACAACTAAAACAACTAAACAACTAAAAAACTAAAACACCTATAACAACTCAAACAACTAAAACAACTAGAACAACTAAAACATCTGGAACAACTGAAACAACTGAAACAACTACAAGAAATAAAACAACTGAAACAACTAAAACAACTAAAACAACTAAACAACTAAAACAACTAACAACTAAACAACAAAATAACTTTAACAACTATAACACCTAAGCAACTGAAACACCTACAAACAACTATAACACCTAAAACAATTAGAACGCCTATAACAACTAAAACACCTAGAACAACTTGAACAACTAGAACAACTAAAACACCTAAAACAACTAAAACCACTAAAAAACTATAACAACTACAACAACTGAATTTCCTAAAACAACTAAAACAACTAAAAAACAATAACAACTACAACAACTAAAACACCTACAACAACTATAACACCTAAAACAACTACAACAACTTGAACAACTAAAACAACTTGAACATCTAAAACAACTAAAACAACTAAAACAACTAAACAACTAAAACAACTAAAACAACTAAAACAATTAAAACAACTATAACAACTATAGTAACTATAAAAATTAAAACAACTAAAATAACTATAACAACTATAAAAACTATAAAACAATAACAACTGAAACAACTATAACATAAAAAAACTGAAACAACTATAACAACTACAACAACTAAAACAACTTAAACAACTAAAACAACTAAAACAACTAACACCTGAAACAACTACAACAACTATACAACTAAAACAACTAAAACACCTAACACAAATAAAACACCTAAAACAACTAAAACATCTTGAACAACTAGAACACCTAAAACAACTATAACAACTAAAACAACTAAAACACCTAAACAACTAAAACACCTAACAACTAAAACACCTAGAAAAACTGAAACACCTAAAACAACTGAAACACCTAAACAACTATACCACCTAAGACAACTAAAACACCTAAAAAACACCTATAACACCTAAAACACCTTAAACCCCTATAAAACCATTAACAACTTAACACCTAATACAACTAAACACCTAAAACAACTAAAACACCTGGAACAACTAAAACACCTTATAGAACTATAACACCTAAAACAACTACAATAACTAAAACACCTACAACAACTAGAACACCTAAAACAACTAAGGCACCTAAAACAACTAAAACACCTACAACAACTAGAACACCTAAAACAGCTAGAAAACATAGAACAACTAGAACACCTATAACAACTAAAACAACTAAAACAACGTAAAGAACTGCAACACCTAAACAATTAAAACAACTATAACAACTTAAACACCTGAAACAACTGAAACACCTTCAACAACTAAACAACTACAACACATAAATCAACTATAACACCTAAAAAAAATATTTAAAACACCTATAAAACACCTATAAAACACCTATAACACCTACAACACCTAGAACACCTAGAAACACCTATAACAACTATAACACCTAATCAACTAAAACACCTAAAACAACTTAACCACCTAAACAACTAAAACACCTAAACAACTAAAACACCTAAAACAACTAAAACACCTTGAACAACTTAACACCTAAAACAACTAAAACACCTAGAACACCTAAAACCCCTAAAACAAATCAAACAACTAAAACACCTTAAACAACTACAACACCTAAAAACAACAATAACACCTATAAACAACTAAAACCCCTATAACAATTATAATACCTAAAACAACTAAAACAACTACAGCAACTAAAACAACTAGAACGACTTAAACAACTAAAACAACTAAAACACCTAGAACAACTATAACACCTAAAACAACTAGAACAACTAAAACAACTAAAACACCTAAAACCACTATGACTCCTAAAATAATTGAAACACCTAAAACAACTATAACACCTAGAAAAAATAGAACACATAAAACAACTAGAACACCTAAATCAACTAAACACCTATTACAAGTAAATCACCTTGAACAACTAAAACACATTTAACACCTAAAATAACTGTAACACCTTAAACATTTAAATTACCTTAAACAACTACAACACCTAAAACAACTATAACACCAAAAATAACTAAAACACCTACAACAACTGAACGAACTAAAACACCTAAATCATCTATAACAAATATAAACAACTATAACTCCGAAAACAAATAAAACAACTAAAAACACTATAACAACTATAACAACTGAAACACCTACAACAACTATAACACCTATAACAACTAAAACAACTAAAACAATTAGAACAACTAAAACAACTATAACAACTAAAACAACTATAACAACTAGTTTAACTAAAACACCTAGAACAACTAAAACAACTAAAAAACTATAACAACTAAAACAACTAAAACACCTACAACAACTATAACACCAAAAATAACTAAAACACCTACAACAACTGAAAGAACTAGAACACCTAAAACATCTATAACAAATCGAAACAACTATAACACCGCAAACAACTAAAACAACTAAAAACACTATAACAACTATAACAACTGAAACAACTAAAACAACTATAACAACTAAAACATCTATAACAACTAAAGCAACTATAACAACTAAAACAACTAAAACAACTACAACAACAAAAACAACTAAAAAAACTAAAATTACTATAACACCTAAAAACCACTAAAACACTTAGAAGAACTAAAACACCTATAACAACTGAAACACCTATAACACGTAGAAAAACGATAACAACTAAAACCACTGAACAATTAAAACAACTAAAACAAATACAGCAACTAAAACAACTAAAACAACTAAAACAACTGCATTAACTAGCACAAAGATAACAACTTGAACAACTATAACAACTAAAACAACTAAAACAACTATGAAAACTAAAACAACTAAAACAACTTGAACAACAAACACAACTAAAACAACTTAGAAAACCTAAAACAACTAAAACACCTAAAACAACTAAAACACATATAACAACTAAAACACCTAAAACAACTAAAACAAATAAAACAACTAAAACACCCTGAACAATTAAAACACCTTAAACACCTATAACACCTAAAACCCCTGTAACACCTAAACAACTGCAACACCTAAAAACAACTAAAACACCTGAAAGAATTAAAACACCTAGAACAACTACAACACCTAAACCAATTATAACACCTAAATCAACTATAACACCTAAAACAAATGAAACACCTATAACAGCTATAACACCTAAAACAACTTGAACAACTAAACAACTAAAAAACTAAAACACCTAAAACAACTATAACACCTAGAAAAAATAGAACACCTAAAACATTTAGAACACCTAAATCAACTAAACACCTATTACAAGTAAATCACCTAGAACAACTGAAACACACTTAACACCTGAAATAACTGTAACACCTTAAACAAATAAATTACCTTAAACAACTACAACACCTAAAACAACTATAACACCAAAAATAACTAAAACACCTACAACAACTGAAAGAACTAAAACACCTAAACATCTATAACAAATATAAACAAGTATAACTCCGAAAACAACTAAAACAACTAAAAACACTATAACAACTATAACAACTGAAACACCTACAACAACTATAACACCTATAACAACTAAAACAACTAAAGCAATTAGAACAACTAAAACAACTATAACAACTAAAACAACTATAACAACTAGATTAACTAAAACACCTAGAATAACTAAAACAACTAAAAAAACTATAACAACTAAAACAACTGAAACACCTACAACAACTATAACACCAAAAATAACTAAAACACCTACAACAACTGAAAGAACTAGAACACCTAAAACATCTATAACAAATCAAAACAACTATAACACCGCAAACAACTAAAACAACTAAAAACACTATAACAACTATAACAACTGAAACAACTAAAACCACTTCAACAACTAAAACAACTATAACAACTAAAACAACTAAAATAACTATAACAACTATAACAACTAAAACAACTAGAACAACTAAAACAACAATAACAACTAAAACGACTATAACAACTAAAACAACTATAACAACTAAAACAACTAAAACAACTACAACAACAAAAACAACTAAAAAACTAAAACAACTATAACACCTAAAACCACTAAAACACTTAGAAGAACTAAAACACCTATAACAACTGAAACACCTATAACACGTAGAACAACTATTACAACTAAAACCACTGAACAATTAAAACAACTAAAACAAATACAGCAACTAAAACAACTAAAACAACTAAAACAACTACATTAACTAGCACAAATATAACAACTTAAACAACTATAACAACTAAAACAACTAAAACAACTATGAAAACTAAAACAACTCAACAACTTGAACAACAAACACAACTAAAACAACATAGAAAACCTTAAACAACTAAAAAACCTAAAACAACTAAAACACATATAACAACTAAAACACCTAAAACAACTAAAACACATAAAACAACTAAAACACCCTGAACACCTAAAACACCTTAAACACCTATAACACCTAAACCAACTATAACACCTATATCAACTATAACACCTAAAACAAATGAAACACCTATAACAACTATAACACCTAAAACAACTTAAACAACTAAACAACAAAAAAACTAAAACACCTATAACAACTCAAACAACTAAAACAACTAGAACAACTAAAACAACTGGAACAACTGAAACAACTGAAACAACTACAAGAAATAAAACAACTGAAACAACTAAAAAAACTAAAACAACTAAAACAACTTAAACAACTAAACCACTAAACAACTAAAATAACTTTAACAACTATAACACCTAAACAACTGAAACACCTACAAACAATTATAACACCTAAAACAACTAAAACAACTAAAACAACTAGACCTACTATAACAAATAAGCAACTAAAACAACTTAAACAACTAAAACAACTGAAACAACTAAAACAACTATAACAACTATAACAACTAAAACAACTAAAACCACTAAAACAACTACAACAACTAAAACAACTAAAACAACTAGAACAACTATAACAATTAAAACAACTAAAACAACTAAAACAACTAAACCACTAAAACAGCTGAAACAACTAAAACAACTATAACAACTAAAACAACTAACAACTTTAACCATTAAAACAACTAGAACACTTAAAACAACTAAACACCTTCAACAACTTAAACACCTAAAACCACTTAAACACCTAGAACAACTAAAACACTTAGAACATCTTAAACACCTATAACACCTATAACACCTATAACACTTAAAACACATAGAACAACTAGAACAACTACAAAAACTAAAACCACTATAACAACTATAACACCAATAACAACTGAAACACCTATAACAACCAAAAACGACTTGAACACCTATACACCTACAACACCTAAAACACCTATAACACCTAAACAACTAAAACACCTATAACACCCATAACACCTAGAACACCTAAAACACCTACAACACCTAAACACATAAAACACTTAGAACAACTATAACACCTAAAAAACTAAAATACCTAATACAACTATAACACCTAAAACAACTAATTCAATTGAAACAACTAAAACAACTAGAACAACTAAAACAACTAGAACAACTTAAACAGCTATTGCAATTAAAACAACTAAAACAACATAAACAACTAAACAACTATAATTATTGAAACAACTAAAAAACTTAGAAACAACTGCAACACATATAACAACTTAAACACCTAAAACAACTTTAACAACTAAAACACCTAAAACAACTAAACAACTAAAACACCTACAACATCTAGAACAACTAAAACAACTATAACACCTATTACAACTAAAATAAGTAAAACCACTAGGTCAACTATAACAACTAAAAGAACTAAAACAACCAACACAACTATAACATCTAAAACAAATAAAACAACTTTAAGAACTAAAACAACTAAAACAACTAAACAACTAAAACAACTATAACAACTAAAACAACAAGAACAACTAAAACAATTAAAAAACTATAACAACTAAAACAACTATAACAACTAAAACACCTAGAGCAACTATAACACCTAAAAAAAACTATACAACTATAACACCTAAAACAACTACAAAACCTTAAACAACTACAAAACCTAAAACAACTAGAACACCTAAAACAACTATAACACCTAAACAACTAAATCAACTAAATAACTAGAACAACTAAAACAACTAAAACAACTAGAACAACTAAACAACTATAACAACTAAAACAACTAAAACAACTAGAACAACTAAAACAACAATAACAACTAAAACAACTATAACAACTATAACACCTAAAACAACTAAAACACTTAGAACAACTTAATCACATATAACAACTAAAACACCTATAAACAACTAAAACACTTAGAACAACTATAACACCTAGAACACATAAAACACCTAGAAACACCTATAACACCTAAACCACCTATAACATATAGAACAACTAAAATAGCTAAAACAACTAAACAACTTGAACATCTAACACAACTTAAACAACTTAAAACACCTAAAACAACTAAAACACCAATAAACAACTAAACACATTTAACAACTAAAACACCTAAAACAGCTAAAACACATAAAACAACTATAACACCTAACACACCTATAACACCTATAACACCTAGAACACCTATAACACCGAAAACACCTATAACACCTATAAAAACTACAACACCT
>SDVV010001492.1:0-25563 GCA_016164225.1 Gammarus roeselii
GATCAGCCTCGACGCGACCCTCGCCCTCTGCGCCAGCAATCCGCGGACTGTAATGGTTAATTGTTCTACTCATGCATCTCACAAACATTTTTCTGTGTATGGGTTTTACAGCGCTGGGAGGGGGGAGCAGAGGTTCCAGGATTGAGAGGGGCTTCTTAAGGGTCCCACAGTTTCTCAAAAGGGTCCTAAAGGGTCTCAAGGGTGCCCCAAGGGGCCCCAGGAAGGTCCAAGTGGATCCCCCCAAATCCACCTGGTTTCCCAAGTCCCCCGGGTTCCCGAAACCCTGGGTCCCCGAGTCCCGCGGGTCCTACGAAAACCTCCCCTCTCTGGGTCACCTTGTCTCAACCAACCTCGATACATATAATAACAAATTCAAAATTTATCACCATGAAAAAAGGGCAGAGAAAAATAATTGAGCCCAAGCAAGAGGAAATACTAAAATACTAAAATAAAGTGTTAATGATCTATAAAATAAATAATCATCCATCCACCCCAATATCATGTATGAAAGCTCACAGTCAGTGTACAAACTGGGGGAGCTAAAGACTGGATGGGTAAGAAGCATAAGAGGAGAGAGACAGGGATGTATTTTATCACAGGTATTGTTTGGATTATACACAGAAGGACTGACAGTGAGAAAGAATCAAGAGGGCTGGCCTAGGTACATGTGTTACGACTGAGCTGTTTGCTGTATGTGGATGACATTGTCATTAGCCCTTACTCGATTGTTGGGATCGATCAAGTCATAAATGACACTTCCTTTATTTTATGCGCGATCATAATGTTTCACATATGAAATTAAAGGTCGTGACGAGATAAATTTATCTAAATGTATTTCTCAGCACTGTGATGCCAGGGAAGATGCTATATAGGTATCAATATAGTGCCACCCATACTTTGTCTATCCTGGCCAAAAACAAAGCTTTTGATCAGAAATCACAACTGGATCATTCTGATAGGTAATTTAAAAAGCTATATTTTTATACATTTTCATAATTTTGCGAAATAAAAAATCTAGGGTGTTCCAACACAAAATTTCACCTGAAGTGGGCAGTTGGATTCAAAATCTGATTGCACAATTGACAAGAGCAAAATTTTTACCTAGGTTTACTGCGTCCCAGATTACTTATAGCTATTATGATGAAAGAGATAAGTGTGAGAAAAATTAAATAGCCCGCTTGATCAAGTAAGGGTTATGAGAGCGAGTAAAGACATGCTACAAAGAATGCTGCATGTTCTGAGTGGATATGGAAGGGACTTCCAGGTTCATTTCAGTGGTGAGAAGAGCCAAGTCTTGTAGTAAACGGAGAAGAGGGAGACCAGTCAAAATAGCGACTGGGAAACGTTGAAATTAGGGGCACAACAGAATACAAGTAATATTAGGTGCTGAATGACTGAGAACTGGTGTGGGAAAGCAAACCAAAAAGAATGTTCAGGGTACAACAGTGATGGGGCAGACAAGGTAGTGTGGCACACTTTAGAGCAAACGGGTATGAATGCTTGAGAGGGTTATGGAAGAGCATGACTGTACCAAGTAGCGTCGACCGGGGTGACTCCCCGCATTTTGCGCATACTTTGGAATAACTCAAAAAGTACGTAGCCGAGAAACTTCATATTTACGGTGTGTATAGCTACTATAATGATCATGTTTGTGCCTGCACTTCTTGACCCGGCGACCCCACTACTGCTCGAAGTGAGGATGGTCGCAGAGGCGGCAGGTCGTCCAGGCCCGTATAGGTTCGTTGGGTCTACCGGGGTACAGGACCACACAACAACTCCAAAAAAGCCGCACACCAGGTTTCAATGAAAATAGGTTAAAAACCAGACTAATATTCACCACTTTATATCCGATAAAACTCACAGATCGGAAAAGCACTTCAAGGCTACACTTTGAATACAAGGTCCACCGCGCTAGTAGCGCACACAATATTCAGTCACTGGCGGAACTGAATCAACAGAAGAGCGGTATGGCGGACGTAGAGTGACGAAGCAAAGAAGAAAATAAGTAAGAAGCGACGGAAAGAGCCGACAGAGGCATGGGCTGACCTCTTTCGGGGACGGCTCTACATCAACTGCCGGTTTGCCCACTAGTACATCCATAGATAGTCAACCGGCCACGCCTTTTCCATCATGAAAATCGAATAAATAATAAATATCGCCATAAATAAGTGAAATGAACAATGATAATTAATAAAACCTGAAGTGCACTATAAATAATGAGTAATAATCATTATTGGGCCTCTAATTGAGAATTTAACTGAAATTGCTTACGGTTACTGGAACCCCCTCATGTGAGACAATGGCCCCAACTTTGTGGTGGGAAAATCACCAGTCTGCTTTTCCAAACCAGACATTACGGAGGGAGGAGCCGGTAAGTCAGTGGGGCTGAATACAGAGAATTTTGTATAAATAAAGCATAGCCTCAGCCCCCACAATCCCTCCCTACCAAATCTAAGGTTTCCACATAATTAGGGACAACAAAGCTGGCGAGGGATCCTAACAAAAAAATTACGTCTACCCTAACAATGCATAGGAAAAAAAAACTAACAAAACTTGTATCTAGCCGAAATAAAAGTGATGCTAATCTTCCTAATCGGTACAACGGCAACAAGGGCCCTTCTGCACTAAAAGGTTCACAGTAATACTCAATTTCTCGTCATGAAATCGAAAAAAAGTTACAAGAACTTCCACGAAAACAATTTCTAAAACTTTAATCAAACGAATAATTTCGTAAAAGGTAATCGAATGCCAGGTAAAAAATTTGCTTCAAAAATAATTCAAATATTGCACAAAAATTCGAAACAAACACTAAAATGTATGTTGCTATGAATGAAATATTGCACTAGAATGAGTAGTTATTGCACAAAAAACAAAATTATTGCACTCAGAGGTAGTGGACCAAATTAGAGCATCTGAAAAAGGTTCGTTAAAAGAGGTAAAATCTTACGCACCACTCCATAAACTCTGAATCCATTTAACCATAGATTGTTCAAGATATGCAAATAATATACTCTGATTTACATATAATACTATAATAAATTTTAAACTCTTGAAACAAACTCTTATATAAACTCTTGGAAATAAACTCTATAAATATTTACACAAACTAACAATGTACAAAATAATACATAAACCCCCTTTCCAGCAACAAAAAAAAATCGTATCTAACTCGTTCATTCCTCCGACGCTAACAACGCTCTCTCCCCTCCAAGCTCCAGGTCACCACTCTCCCCCGATAAAGTAAACTAGGTAGTCTAGGGGTTCTCCAGTAACAGATGCAGCAGCCTCTACGGTTGTCTTTTAGAGGGCTACTATCTGGAGAAAACTGCGGGGGTCCACCGCGTCAAATCGTGACGGTGGGGCGGGCTGAGAAGCGCCGGAGCGAGGAAGGGCAGAGAGGAGCTGCGGGGACACAGGGGCACATGCAGTCATTCGTGGGTGGCCAACCCCTCCATTCACGCAGCAGGCGCTCCGTTCTTCTCGCTGGAAAGGAAGGTGTCGGTTAGATTTACAATATATACATAATATACAGGTGCACCTTCAAATTATATACATATATCCCTCGTAGTTGTGACTGCAATGCTGATAGGATATCAAAGAATGAAATGTGTATTGCAACAATGCTTGCAGAGAAAAAATCGTCCAGTATCTTAGAAGGTATCCATGAACCGATCTCAACTGAAGGCCTTCAGAGAGGTCGTACGTTTGGCAAAGCCGGATCTGCCGTTCCTCAAGACAAGTCAGCGCGGCGCACTATGATACCGCGACCAGCTGTTCAGGCGGGCTCACCACCCCCAACGCAACCATCACTGATACCACAACCACGAACTCAGTTGCCTACTCTCTCGCTCTCGCGAGCACAATCACCATCATTGACACCACTAAGCTCCCTACCGCCACCATCACCACCGACATCACTAGTTCAACAACAGCTGAAGGCGGACAACCAACCTAAAACCCAATACAGTGACATAGTACGACAGAAAATATCTTCACAAAGTCGCGACTCAAGCACTAACGATGATGAGCAACCGTTGCCGAACAATCAGGAGGGATTCATGGATGTGTCGGCAATTTAAAAAAAATCGTCGAAGAAGAACCCTAACGTGAAGATGGGTAATGGGCTCACTCTTCAGGAGAGTTTTGCGACTAATGGCACTGCGAAACTCTTCGTGTCACTACCGTATCCTGGAAGTAGGTTACCTCTGAGAAGAATGAAGGAACGTTTGAAGCAGCATCTTGGCAAAGAAACATCGTTCAAGTGCAAGAAACGTCTAGGCACAAGAGGGAACACGTCACCCTTTGAGATATATGGGGACGCAAATCTACTGGAGTCCGTGCTCTTTGACGAGAACATCTGGGAAGAGAGAACCTGCCTACAGCTTTTCAAGACCAACGTGCGCTTACCAAAAGACTTCGACCTGGCAGATGAACAAAGCGAAGCAGATGTTTGAGAACGGATTAGGGAGATACAGTTAAAGAGTAAAAGGCGAGTAAGGGACCCAGTGCAGGGCGCGGCAGCTAAATAATGGAGGTCAATAACGGTAGCAGAATAGAATTTCGAATTGCCTCTCTGAATTGTTTTGGCTCAGCGGGAAATTGTGAAGCCTATGTCGCAGACCTCTGCAAAACAACTCAGTTAGTAGCTTTGCAGGAGACGTGGCTTCATCCCTGGCAGCTTAATTTACCGTCCTCTCTGAGAGAAAAGATAGCTTCATTCTCAATTTCCTCTGTCGATGAGACGAGGGAAATCAGGGTTGGGAGGCCTAATGGGGGTTTGACATTCATTTGGCAACAATCTCTGAGCCCACATATAAAAATTATGAAATACGATTTCAATAGAATCTTGGGTCTAAGCGTTACAATCAACGAAACTTCTGTTCTGTTCTTAAATGTTTACTTTCCTGTCAACTCCGGTGAAAATCTGGAGGAATATCTCAGATGCATGGATGTTCTAGGGAGTACATTGGAGAGTAGGGAGGAGCAACAAGTGTGTATTTTAGGAGATTTTAATGCCTCACCACACACAAATAGGTTCATTGAGATTGAAGAGCTATTTGCTGAGTATAATGTTGCATTTCAGAACACAAGGCTGCTGCCACCGGACACGTACACGCATGTGAATCACGGTTCTCTTTCCACCTCATGGATCGATCATATTGCTTTGTCCTCTCTTTTAGTAGAAGCAACAATTTCCTGTCACTTGCTGCCCGATGTTGCCTGCTCGGATCACCGTGTTTTAGGGGTAACTCTGAGTGTAGAGGGGATGCAGACACCTAGACAACCTAGCTTTTGATAATAAGAGACTACTGGACAGATTCTACGCTGAGCTCGATGTCCTTCTTGCAAATATTCCTGATAGGCTCCTCAGAGTGAATGAAGGTGTTGATAACGTAAGATTGAATGATCTGTATGGCTGTACGAGGCAGTGCTTATTAATTGCAGGACGGCGTGTTTTTGGCAGTAGAAAACCGAGCAAATATAACGTCCCAGGTTGGAATGAACGAGCACGAGAACTGAATTATGCTGTACGAGACGCCGTATTTAATTGGAATATTACTGGAAGGCCTCGAGGAGAACTCGCATTTTTGAGAGAGAACGAGCAACAGTTGCGTGCGCAAACTCTTCTAGCAAAATTGCGAGAAGGTAAATGTAAAGATTTCTGGAAAAAAATTCGGTCACTTAATTCTAAAAAGGAAGCTTTTCCACTCGCGGTGGCGGGCGTAACTGGGGAAGCAAACATTGCAAGGGTCTGGGGGAAGTATTTCCAGCACATTGCTAATTCTGTTGACACGGAAGAGAATAGAGGTTGTGTGCAAAACGCCCTCGATAATGTTCCTGCTTTTAACGAAATGGTTTCGGTGGCAGAGGTTAGGAGCATTGTCAGAGGCCTCAAAAATAACAAAGCTGTTGGAAATGACGACATACCGAGTGAAGTGTTCAAGAATGCTTCCCACAGACTGACTGCAGTGCTTGCTCTCTTCCTTTCGGGCTGCAATCATGTCAAGGAGCTACCAAGAGAGGTAATACATGTAACTGTGGTTCCTCTTCTGAAATGTAAAACAAAGGACCCTTATGATATAAATAATTATCGCCCCGTTGCTATTGCAACCTCAATTTCCAAGGTTCTTGAGCAGGTTATTCTTGCAAGATTGCAAACATTTCTGTCTACCGCAAAAAGTCAGTTTGGATTCAAAGAGAGCCATGGAACTGAAATGGCGATATTCGCATTGAAACAAACTGTTGAGTATTACAAATGTTGAGACTTGTCTGTTTTTCTGTGTTTTTTTAGATGCGAAGAAAGCTTTTGATAGAGTAAACCATTGGACTTTGTTCAGCAAGTTAATTGAGAGAGGAGCCCCTCTTCATATTGTGCACTTACTTGTATTTTGGTATAGGGAAAGAGAATTCTTAGTGCGATTGGGTAGTTCGAAATCGGCCACTTATCATTGTAGAAATGGAATTTGGCAGGGAGGTCAGCTATCGCCACTGTTGTATAACGTGTACAGTGATGAGTTGAATTACCTTCTAAGAGAGAGAAAACCGAGGGTGTCATGTCGTCAACTGTTGTGTTAACAATCTTAGTTATGCAGATGATATGGTGCTGTTAGCACCGACTCTCTCAGCAATGCAAAAACTTCTTGATATCTGTGAAAAAATTTGCTGAACCTCATGATATTGTATATAACACTGCAAAAACTGTATGTATGCTAGTTAGAACGAAGAGTCCTAGTTACTACCTATCTACAGAGATAAAACTAGGCGGTGTTGCACTGGATTATGTGGATGAATTTTAATATCTAGGGCACATCATCACAGCAAATTGCACAGATGACAAGGATGTTGCAAAGCAAACAAGGCGGCAAAATGCAGCTGGTAACATGCTGATACGAAAATTCTCGTTTGCACCAAGGGAAGCTAAAATTCAGCTCTTCAAATGATATTGTTACCTGATTTATTGTAATGCAATGTGGAGAAAATACTTTCATTATAGCGTGAGGAAATTGACAGTGAGTTATAATGACACATTTAAACGGCTGATGCAGGTCCCTCGCTCGACGTCAGCGAGCAGGGTTTTTGCTGAAAATCAATCAGATCACATCAAGGTACTGTTCCGTAAAGCGGCACACAGCCTTATGACTCGAGTTATGAACTTTCCAAATGAAATCCTCGTTGCAATCTGCTCTGGGGATGCACTCGCTGCCTCGTCATTGTTAAGGCGATGGAGAGAATTACTATACGCATAGGCAGGATAGAGTTGTATGCCGTAACTTGTTCTTAGTTGTGTGCGGTAATTTTATAACTTTGTTCTCACTGTAACCCTAAAATAAGATGTCTCAATTGTAAAACTATGCCCATGTTGGTTGTCAATAAAGATTTTATTATTATTATTATTATTATTATATCTACACAAGAAAGCTTGGAAATTTATAAAACAATAAAATTGGAAATAATTGCTGAAAGCGAGCTAAACTAGTGCAACTAGCACTTTTAATAAAAACTTCAAAAGGACTCTTTCGAGTAAAGCACAAAAAAATGTTCGGAACGAAAAAGGCATCAGTAATTGCTCCCTCCCTACCACTTTCCAAGAAAGTGCTATAGGGGCTATAGAAATTGCTCTCATAAATATGGGCATACCGCCTGTTTCTAACAGGAACCACACTACTTAAGTAAGTTGGGCGAGGATTCTGACTACCCTCCTAGTAAAAAAATGGGAACCAAGCTTCCCTCTGCGCCAGAATCCCCTAATTCGGTCGATCCAAAAAAATAATCTGAACAAAAATGAAGCTTGGCTCTTGCTATCGATTGTTACATAAAACACTTTGAACTATAACGATTCTTAACTATCTCCAAAGGAAAAGCGAGGCGATGAGCCAGCAGTGGCTGGTGACACCTCTGTCTTGCACCAACAGTCGGCCAGGCAAGGGCTGCTCAACGATTCCACCACTGTCGGTGGGCTATCGCTCAACGACGGCAAGTCATCAATCACGTGATCACTCATGGTGAGATATTAAAAATCTCTACCGCTAGATGTTCCATTGCTGTCAGGCTCAGAGATGGTGGACCTAGGCCGAAGTCTCTCGCTGTTCTATAGGAAGGCCAGTTCGTCACTTGTCGCGTTCCTAATAAGCTCATCCCATTCGTCGTCTGAACTATCACTGCTAGAGTCCAGCACAGTTCGATTCAGCGTGGCCCGAAGGTTCCGTAATGGAGTTGAGGCAAGAACCTCCCGCTCTTGGTCGAATCCCTCGAAGTCTTTTGCAACCGGCTGCTGAGCTGCAATAGGCTGCTGGTCGTCAATACTGTCTGTGTCAATAGACCAGAATTCCAGTCTCTTGGGCATAGCCCGCGTTGTTACCGCCGGTAGTGACTGGGATGGGCGTCTCGGTTTCTTCGGAATAGCACCTGTTCTAAGTTGTAGTACGCTCGCCGAAGGCACTGCATCATTAACTTCAGCACACTCCAGGTCGTTTACAATTTCTTCAGCAGCTCCGTTCTGAGCCTGCTGTGCTGCCGCTTGAAGCCATTCCGGAAAACACGTCTGGAAGCCACTCGCCAGAGCACGCATCCAGGCCGGGCGAGTGTCATCAAATCCAGCCGTTGGAGCTGGCGCAACAGCCGGAACAGCTGAGCTTCCGGCTATAGGTGCGCTGTTTCCACTGATTCCAACAGCCGGGACATCATTGAGATCTATTTGTCGCCAAGGTCCGTGCCAGGTCTTCAGCTGCTCGTAATGGGCCCGTCGTGACACGACAGGCCCATTACGAGCAAACCATCCCTTAGCTGTAAACTTTCACCACTTTGTGAGGTGCGGAGTATCGAGGGGCAAGCTTGTTCTGCGTCTGGTAAGCTGGCAGCCTCCACGCAACCAGGTCTCCTAGAGCGAACAGACGAAAACGTGAGGTTTCCATCTTCCATCGTTGCCTCGACGGCAAATGTAATCTCGCTGTTCCTCTAGTGAAAAAGTCAACCGGTGCCTTCCCCGTGGCACGGTTCTTAGCGTGGTTGACAGTGATCAGCACGCGTGGTAGCTCCTCTGGCCAAGTGGTTCCACGCTCTTTGCACGCTGTTGCCAGCCCGACAAGTAAGCTCCGGTTTACTCTCTCTACCCGGCCATTGGTGTGGCCCAGGTAGGGCACGGACGTATGGTGTTGAATGCCGTACATAGCGAGCAAACTATTGAAAACTTTACCTGTAAATTCCTTCCCGTTGTCCGTCAGCACAGACACGGGCATCCTCGATAGAGCAGGAAAAATCCTCTCCTCTACAGCGCGGGCCACAGTTTTTGCGGTCTTGCCCCGAAAAGGAACCGCGTGCACAAAGCAAGACGCCATATCAATCCCAACCACGAGGTACTTCAAGCCGTAGGCAGCCTGATCCACTTGTACAACGCCCAGAGCGTACTGATCCAACGGGCTAGTTGCACTCCTCTCTATGACTGGCTGTCCTCCGCGAGAATAAATCTTGAAACGTTGGCAAATGTCACATTGTTTCACCAATTTGGCTACAGCTGGATAAAGGTTAGGGTGGTAATAATAACATTTAAATTCACGAATTAATTTATCTCGACCCATATGGCTTCATCCGCGTGCATACGTTTTAACGCTGGTCTAAGCAACGGTGTTGGAAAGATTGGTTTTGCTCCCTGGTCCGTCTGGCCACACAGTATGCCGTTTCTAACCAAGAGCTTCCGCACCCGTTGCAACTTGTCATATTTCATGCATTTGTCCCAGTTCACTGTAGCTTTATTTGCAACAGCTGAGCAAATCTGCATAGGTTCAGAATCTTTACGTTGAAAGATTCTCAATTCCTCAAAGTCGAAATTAGAGTGAGTAAAGTCTGCAACCTCGCCGCTCTCAGTGCTTGTAGCGCTAGGTTGACTAACGCTCGAATCTCTATATTCAGACTTGGGTGCATCAGCAGAGGTTATCTCTTCTTTCGGTCTAATCTGCATAACGGTCGTCTCGTTTTCTCTTTCTACCCTGTCGTCCTCTAACATGTACAACGTCTTGCTACCTGCCGACTCTACATAGTTTTCTCGTCCCTCACCACCTTCTTTGCCAACAGGTTAAAGTGAACTCCGCCGATCAAGTGAAGATGGACGCCAACACGCCCAGAAGCGCTGGGAAAATCGATCACTCCTAGTCGGTCGACGTGGACTTTACAACCAATGTCGTACAGGGCAACGAACGCGGGTAGCGCCTCGGCGCAGGGGAGGACTCCCAGGTACAGCATCGCTCTCAAATTACACTTTGACACTCTACTCGAGACAATACCAAAATCTTCCGGTCCTTCATTAACCTTCCTAGTACCTCTTTACGCACGTGCAAATTATGGTCCATGGAATCGTACAATAGCAGAGACATACAGATACAGATACAGACACTAGGTCACATCCCCCAGAAAGGTGGGTGGCCGACGGCAAGGCGCACCTCACACCCTCACACTCACACAACTTAGCCCTTTTGTGCTAAAGGGTCCGGCCGGTAGCCCCTCAACTTACAATCTGGGTCCCGAGTGCAGTCCGAGGAACCGTCGTCAGCAGCAGGGCCCGACAGTTTTCACTGGTTTACCCCCGCCGCGTCATAATAGCCAAGCCCCCCAAACCCACGACCATCCCGACAGCGGGACGCCAAGGGCGGAAAAGCACATCAGGGCAGCGTCAAAATCAACCATTCACAACCATTCTCCACTCACGCATGTTCATTGCACGCTCTCTCGCCACCTCCACATTCATGTCTCTCCTTCCCAACGCCTGCTTCAGACCATCTATCTACCCAAACTTCGGTCTACCTCTAGGCCTGCGACCATTCGCTTCCGCATTCATCACCCTTTTCACCAATCTCCCTTCATCCATCCTCTCCATGTGCCCGAACCACCTCAGTACACGCGAATCCACTATGTTCTCCAACTTCTTCACCATCCCTGTTCTGATTCGAACCACGTCGTTGGTGATCTGATCTCTCAGCGTTACTCCAGCCATGCTCTTCAAACACTTCATCACGAAAAAAATCAATCTTCTTCTCTCCTCTGCCCTCACCCCCAAGCCTCAGCTCCGTAGAGTACAGTTGGGAGATCAACACCCGCATACAGCCCTCTCTTTGCTTCCATCCCCAGCGTCCTACAGCTCATTACACTCTTAAGTGCACCAAACACTATACATCCCTCCTTCACTCGCGCCTTCACTTCACTAGTTCAGTTTTCTCCACATGGGAGCCCAGATACTGAAACACTGAACTTCCTCCAAGAGCTCTCCATTTAGGGTGACACTAATTTTGCTCGCATCGACAGTCCTCGAGCATCTCATTACTTTACTCTTACCCACGTTCACTCGAAGCTTCCTCCTCTCACACATTCTACCAAACCCAGACACTAGCCTACATAGCTTCTCCTCCGAATCCGCAACCAGGGCCGTATCATCAGCAAATAGCATCTGGCTCAACTGCCAACTCCGCCCATTCGCTTCCAACAGTTTCAAGCCACAACCCAGCACACTCGCGTTCATCTCCCTGACCACTCCATCCATATAGAGATTGAACAGCCAGGGAGACATCACGCAGCCTTGTCTCAGTCCCACTTTCACTGTGAACCAATCACTGACCTCGCTCCACACTCTGGCACATGCTTGGCTGTCAGCATAGAAACTCTGCACTGCTTTCAACAGATGTCCGCCCACTCCGTACAAACGCAACACCCTCCACAGCGCTTCCCTGTCAATTCTGTCTTATGCCTTCTCCAGATCCATGAAGGCCCAGAACACATCCTTTCCTTTGGCAAGGTACTTCTCACATACCTGTCTCACTGCAAATATCTGATCGCTACACCCTTTACCACTCCTAAAGCCACACTGTTCCTCTCCAACTGAGCAGTCCGTACTGTCTCTAATACTTTTGATCAGCACTCTCCCGTACAACTTACCAACAACACATAACAGACTGATACCTCTCGAGTTGCAGCATTCATTTTTATCTCCTTTGCCCCTATATAGCGGAACAATGCAGGCACTGCGCCACTCACTCGGTACCACGCCTGCCGCAAAACACAAGTTCAGTAACTCCACCAACCATTAGACAATCGTAACTCCACCCTTCTTCAGGCCCTCGGTCGCAACACCATCCAAACCAGGGGCTTTCCCTGCTTTCATCACGTCCACCGCCTCCTGTACCTCTTCCCTGGTAATGTCCGCAATAAGTCTTTCTCCCAAAACTGGCATCCGAGCACCACCACCCACAGCAACTATGTCAGCCTCTCTGTCATCCTCGACATCCAACCACTCATCAAAATACTCGGCCCACCTCATCCGTGCATTACCATTTTCCAACAACAACTGGCCGTTTTCATCTTTCACCACTTCCTCCTTTCCGGTCTCTCCCTTTCTCACCCTCTTCACCTCTTTCCAGAACATCTTTTTGTTCTCCTCAAAATTCTGGCACAACCGTCTGCCCCACCTGGCATCAGCGTCCCTTTTAGCTCTCCTCACCACACAGCAGAGACATACACAGAAATAAAGAGTCTGCACCTCCAGGGACCGTTACGTATCGTTCATCTTTCTTTACCGTGAATGTTTTTTAGGTGATGTTATATATTTCTATTAATGAAGGGTATTTACCATTTTTTTTACTCAAAAAGTTAATAGTGAATGAGCTTCTGTGAGCGATAATAATTCAAGTGAACACTGTGCTTTCTTTTTCAAGGCACAATCTGACTCCAAATTATGCTATCCTTTTCTTACAAATGAGGTTGAGTATTATGTTCAAGCACCAAAAAACAAACACAAGGACAATAAGACCAAGTTAAGTAAAATCTTTGGTATTGATCCCAACTTAACTGAATGAAGATATCCAAGGTAATATAGAAGGGAAAAAGAAGGGAGATAGGAAAGCCGGCAAGAAAATCTTGGTGGCGTCGTTATCCTAGGAGAGACCCCTTTTTATGGAATTTTTATGACTCGACGAGGATTCAGTTTTCTTCTCGCCTGAAAATGTTCACGTGCAGCAGACTGAAAGGCAGCGGGCTGAAAGGAAGTGGGATGAAAGGCTGCACATAAAATAATTGGCTAAGGGTGTGTCACATGGGAGATAATCACATACCATTCTGCCTGCCTCATACAGGCAGACAGATTATGTGCATGTAATAAATTAATTTTAGATATCACAAGAGAAATAGCATACCACCAAGGGTGTAGCTACCAGGAATAAAAAATGGAAGTCTTAAGCTCCATAATGCATGAATCTTACTGGCCTTGATATTATGTTCATATTCCAGAATTTATTCTGGATGCATACTAATTAAAAGAGAGATGTCAATATTTAAAAAATGTTATTTACACTATATAGGCACTATATAGCTATATATATCTATAAATTGGCATGGATCAAGGTAGGGCGCATCAGATCTAACAATTGCTATCATGTTAGCATAACTGACAATCTTGTTATGGCATTTGGCAAAGAAATCCCCCATTGCTAGCTTCATGCCTTTGCACAGTTGAAATCTTGTATCCAGGTATTTACAATAGTGTTTTTCTGCAAAAATCTGCAACTGTATTTATTAGTCTGCTCTACACTGGGGATAGGACAAAGTAAACACCTTCATTCTCACCTGTCTTCTGTGGAGCAGTATCCAAGTTAAGCCTAAGTTGCACTGGCCCAGGCTGTCTAGCCTAGCTAGAGTCTATTTATAGGTTTGGATTTAAACCCATATAGCTGGGCTGTGTCTTTCTTTGCCTCTGTGGCCACGGTTTCACTTCCTGTATGTTTATGCCGGGATATAATACTACTGCCACGCCAAATTGGTCTCTTGTCCGACTCACAGAGGAGTCTAGAAAAACCCCGCTCAGCTTGTTGCCAGATTTTTGTAAAAATATTTATCTGAATCTTTTATTCCTTCTGATACATGTTCCATGGCTTTTAGTGCGTGGTATACATATTTATTTAGCCTAAATAAATATTTGTTACACTGCCATTATGGTTGGAAGCAGTTTGCATTAGCTGAACGGAAATGTTGTAACCACCTACAGAGAGATGCAACAATGAGATCAAAAGATGCGGTTGCTTAGTATTAATGGGTGCTTGTGATGCACGTATAATGTGTTTAGTGTTATTAGGATAATGTAGGGTCAATTGAGGACCTCTACATCACTCCCTATTCAGACTGCAGTCAGGGATGCAGTATTGTTTTCTCCCCTGCTTGGCTTACGTCCAAATGCGCAGCGTTAGCTACACGTTGAGGCGGTCTGGTGCTCTTACTGGTTTGCCAGACCTGGTGGTTTGAGTGAGCAACCTGACTTGAGGATGTGGGTTTATTTGTACACGCCGTCCTGTGAGGGCTTGCGGTGGTAATTTTGCTGGTTGTCTGGTAGTCTGGGTTCGTGGCGCGTGCCGGTCCTCTGGACGTGCTGCGTCTGGTGTGGGAACTCAGTCTGGGCCTGGTGTGGTTGACGGAACGCTTCCGATTTTTATCCTGACATGTGAATGTCTTTCTGGGAATACGTCGTCTATGCCATGGACCGCTTTCAAACGAGAGACGTGGATATTGTCGGTTTTGCCTCTTCGCTTGATGGTGTAGTGTGTCGGTGTTCGTTGAACTACCTCAAACGGTCCTACGTAGGGTGCTTCGAGCGGGCGCCGTACTCTGTCGGTGTGGACAAAGACGTGCGTTGCTGCTTTGAGTTTGGGGTCGAGGTGCTCCTCTGCTGGTTGAATTGGTCGGTACTGTGCCGGACCAACTTCATTCGTGAAGCTTTGGAGTCTCTGGTTGTACTCTGTGATTTTGGTCAGTGCAGGATTGCGGTTTCTGACCAACAGGTTGCATGGAAGTCGCAAGTTTACTCCAAAAATGAGTTCTGCTGCTGTATAGACGATGTCCTCTTTTACTGCGGTTCGCATGCTTAAGAGGATGAGTGGAAGTTTTTCCACCCAGTGGTGAGGATCTGCCTGAGTTTTTAATGCATCCTTGACTCGGCGGTGGAGTCGTTCGATCAGGCCATTGGCCTGAGGGTGGTAAGCGGTGGGCCTGATTCGCACCGAACCAAGGGTTTCCATGAGACTGGTCCATAATGCTGATTCAAACTGAGGACCGCGGTCTATGGTGATGCTGATGGGGCTACCATAGCGTGAGATCCAGGTGGCAAGGAAAGCTTTGCTGTCTGTTTCTACTCGTGCATCTTTGATGGGACAGATTTCAGGCCACCGGGTATGTCTGTCGATCATGGTGAGTAGGTATTCGTACCCTTCATTGTGAGGTAAGGGTCCCACGAGATCGATATGTACCTGCGCAAACTTCCCTCCTTCTGGTGGGATGGTTTGTCATGGAACAAAGTTGTGACGACTTATTTTGCCTTTTTGACAGTTTGTGCACTGATCACACCATTGTCGGATGTCTTCCTTCATGACTGGCCACACATAACGCGTGGCAAGTTGCTGAACTGTGGCACGCTTCCCAGGATGGGCGGTGTTGTGCACTTTATGGAAGAATTCCTTGCGCATTGTCTGTGGAATGTAAGGTTGGCACACATTGTCATGTTTGTGCATGTAAATTCCATCAACTTGTTGTAGGCGGAAGGTTGAATCCTCGTCTTCGAGTAGTGCTTGCAACTCTTGGTCTTGAAGTTTTTCCGTGCGAAGTCGTTCTTCATCAATGTCCGTGAATATTGCTGTGAGAAGGTAATCGCAATCCTCATCGATTGGTTCAGGAGGCAGTTGCGTGGCTGGTTCCTCTTCATCATGACATCGTGACAAGGCATCTGCGACTTGGTTATTTTCTCCAGCAATGTGCCGGATATCAGTTGTGAACTGACTGATGTAGGAGAGTTGGAGGCTCTCCCGAGGGATGTCTCGTTCCTGTCGTTTGTGAAGTGCACCAACCAATGGCTTATGATCGGTGATGATGGCAAAGTCTATGCCTACGATGAAGTAGCGGAAGTGCTTCACTGATAGATAAGCTGCAAGCAATTCTCGACCAGAGGTGGATGATTTCCTTTCTCTTGGCTGTAGTTTCTTGCTGAAGAAAGCTAGCGATCTCCATTCTTTGTCTTGGAGCTGCTGTTGCACTGCTCCTGTAGAGGTCCTTAATTGACCCTGCATTATCCTAATAACACTAAACACATTATACGTGCATCACAAGCACTATTACGATTAAGCAATCGCATCTTGTGATCTCATTGTTGCATCTCTCTGTAGGCAGCTACAACATTTCCGTTCAGCTAGTACAAACTGCTTCCAACCAAAATGGCAGTGCAACAAATATTTATTTTAACTAAATAAATATATATACCCACGCACAAAAAGCCATGGAACATGCATCAGAAGAAATAAAAAATTCAGAGATTTTTTTTTTACAAAATTCAGAGAAATATTTTTACAAAATTCAGAGAAAAATGTATACAAAATTCAGAGAAATATTTATTCAAAATTCAGAAAAATATTTTTACAAAAATCTGGCAACAAGCTGAGCGGGATTTTTCTAGACTCTCAGGAGAGAGGGAAAGATCGTAGTTCTCAGATCCTTGCATACAAATACAGGCAAGGAGGTTCTAAATAGCAAACAAATGAAGGAAGTGATACTGTGGCCACAGAGGAAATTGTTCCCATACCGAATACTAACTGGCCAAACCTATAGATATTCTGTAGCTAGGCGGCTAGATAGCCTGGGCCAGTGCAACTTAGGCTTACCTTGGATACTGCTCCACAGAAGACAGGTGAGAATAACAGTGTTCAATATGTCCAATCCCCAGTATAGAGCAGACTAATAAATACAGTTGCAGATTTCTGCAGCAAGACACTATTGTAAATACCTGGATGCAAGATTGCAACGGTGCAAGGCATGAAGCTAGCTAAGAGGGATTCCTCTGCCATATGCCATACCAAGATTGTCAATTATGCTAACATGATAGAAATCTTTAAATCTGAGTAGCACCCTACCTTGATCCATGCCTATGTATAGATATATATAGCTATATAGTGCCTATGAAGTGTACATAACATCTTTTAATTTATGACATCTCTCTGTTAATTATTAGCATTCCAGAACGCATATCTGGGACATGAACATAATGTCAAGGCCAGTAAAATTCATGCACTATGGAGCTTAAGACTTCCATTTTTTTTATTCCTGGTAGCTACACCTTAGTGGTATGCTATTTCTCTTTTGATATCTATTTTTTTTATTACATGCACCCAATCTGTCTGTCTGTATGAGACAGGCAGAATGGTGTGTGATTATCTTCCATGTCGTACATTGTTAGTCAACTATGTTCTGCGTGCAGCCTTTCACCCCCTGCTATTGAGGCCATGAGGACACACGTCTTCAGGCAAGACAAAAACTGAAATCCCCCTAAGATGACTGGGATTTAACAACGCCACCAAGACTCTTGCCGGCTTTCTTATATATATCTTCTTTTCCCATTCTATATTATCTTTGGATGTCAACATTCAGTTAAGTTGGGATCAATACCAAGATTACCTCGCCACCGTGCCTCATTGTCCTTGTGTCCGTTTTTTGGTGCTTGCCCATAATACTCAACCTCATTTGTAAGAAAAAGATAGCATAACTTGGAGTCAGATTGTGCCTTGAAAAAGAAAGCATAGTGTTCACTTGAATTTTTATCGCTCACAGAAGCTTATTCACTATTAACTTTTTGAGTAAAAAAAAATATTAATTACCCTTCCTTAATAAAATATATAAACATCACCGACTAAACATCACCTAACCTAGTGACCTGCACCAATAACAGATGTAGGTCGACAGACAGGCAGACTGGGTGTAGGTAGTGAACTGCATGAGGGAAATAACATAGACTCTAGAGGACTTGAGGTAGCAAAGCAGTCATAGATCAAATTTTTCTTTTCATTTTGTCATTGACACCGACTACTGCAGAGTAAGGTGCTAATTTTAATAATTAACTCGGCAACTATTCAAATTTATTTTGTGTTTATATAAAAATTGACTTATTTGTGTATGAAACAAACAGGCACATAGGAAACATATGTAACATCACAATTCTATGATTTTGATAAAATTCTCGTACCAACTTGGTGTCAGCAGATTCAAAGCCACTGCGCAAGTGACCTGCTGGTGAATTCACATCACACACCAAAGCAAAATAGATACCAATTTACATTACCGACTTTTGTGACAACCTTGGTGATAAAAGCTCGTGCTCAACAACAAGTGGTGCAACCTTGCCTCAGTGAAAAGAACTTTGAGGAATTGCAATCTCACAGCACACATAGGAATTAAATTTATCTAAATCTCTCAACAAAAACAATTTGCATTCCTCACCTTGGTACACATTCCACATTGACAAGACATTGCAATTTGAAATAATTATTTCCAGTCAGTCACCAGAATCACAACTTGAAAATCAGATCTCCGACCGAGCCACACAATCAACATGTCAGAGGACGGGAACCCTGATAACAACCTTATTGTAGGAAATCCATCAACTTCCGACAGCAAAACTGCAAACAAGGACTTTAATGTCACAACATACATGCCTGAAGCACCAGGTTTCAGGTTTCACTTGCTAGAAGCCGACTTCACAGCGCATGCCATCACAGATGACCAAACCGAAGTCCGGTTGACGCTCAAAGCCCTACCACCACAATTGCGATTATCACTTCAGGACATAGTCATGATTGGAGGAGATGACCGCTACAATAAAGTTAAAGACAAAATTAGTTCCTTAAACACACTACCAGAATCAGCTCGCATAAGACAAATTCTGGACAAAGAACGACGAGGAACCCGCACAATGGCACAGTTCCTGGCCCATCTTCGACATCTTCTTGGTAGTGACACAGAATCCGTTGCACACCACAACAGCCCACTCCTGAAAGAAATGCTCATGAGGGAAATACCGACCAACATCAAATATGCACTATTGGTCAACAATAAGACAACCCTAACTGACATTGTGGAGGCAACAGATAAAATACTAACTGAATACCCTGAGTCAAACATTCCAGCAAACAACATCAGTAGTGTTCCGCCAACATCCACACCACAGCCACAACACAACACAGCTATGCACAGCGCCACCACTCAAACTATCAATGCTCTGACCTCACGAATGTTAGAAATGGATTTCACAAGTAGAGCACTCTCACAGGAAAAAGACCATCTTCTGAAAAGAATTGACCACCTGGAGAGAACAATCCACAACCTGGCGGACAAAATGAATAAAGAACAACAATCATTCCTGACCAGACTGCTAAAGCTGAAACAACGACCACATTTCAACAACCATGGAAACAGAGGAAGAAGCACTTCCCACCGACATGAACCTTCTGCAGAAAACAGAACGCGTTGCCATTTCCACATGCGCTTTGGCACAAATGCTCGCAGATGCACAATACCATGCGACATGAGCAACATTCTCAACAACCAGGAGGAAAACTGAGATCCCGTGATGACAACACGAGCACCGTCACGGCAATAACCCTCAAGAAGGCTAGTCTCCTAACCATAATTGACATAAAAAGCAAGTTTACTTTCTTAATAGACACAGGTGCTGCCGTCTCTGTCATTCCACCTCAAGCAACCGACCTCAGAAATGAGGAAGTTAGCAGCCTTCGCGCTGCCAATGGTTCCCGCATACCCATTTATGGTGAGTGGCTGATGACACTCAATATTGGCCTGCGAAAGAATATAACTTGGCCATTCATCATAGCCCAGGTTGACCCACCAATTATCGGTGCTGACTTGCTTGCCCACCACAAGCTTGTGGAAGATCTACATAACAGGCGGCTTATGGATACCTCCACGAGCCTGACTGCCTCCGCAGGTCTGGCTTTAGCCGGTGCAACACTCAACACCCTAGGAGGCGACCCAGACTGCTATAGAAAATTATTAGTGAAACACAAAACCATCACAATGCCTAACACTGCATTGACCAAACCTAAGCATGATGTGAGACACATCATCTCAACAACGGAACAACCAGTATTCGTGCGCTCCAGGCGACTTAATCCTAAAGTCGCAGACTCGGCAAAAGAAGCCATAAAAGGAATGCTGCAGGATGGGATCATCCGACCCAGTGAAAGCCCTTGGGCCTCACCAGTACATGTGGTACCCAAGAAGGTTGGCTGGAGATTGTGCGGAGACTACAGGAGGGTTAATTTCCAGACAGTACGCGATAGCTACCCCTTAAAACACCTGGAAGACTTTTCAGCACAACTGGCAGGAAAAACCATCTTCTCAAAGGTTGACCTTGACAGTGCTTCTCCCAAATCTCCATGGACGAGGAAAGCATACCCAAAACGGCTATCACCACTCCTTTCGGATCTTTTGAGTTCACTCGCATGCCCTATGGTCTCAGTGGAGCAGCTCAAACCTTTCAACGATTTCTCGACACAGTCCATCGTGATATATCCGTCGCAGGACGCCCAGTCACGAACTTCAACTACGTGGATCACATACTAGTTGCCAGCTCAAATAAGACTAAGCATCTCCAAGACCTTGAAGAACTTTTCACCAGACTAGCAGCTCATGGGCTAGTCATTCACCCGCTCAAAAGTGAATTTGGACGCCCCGAAGTGGATTTTCTTGGACACAGAATAACCTCACAGGGAATTCCGCCGTTGTCCGAGAAGGTCAAGGCTATCAACGACTGTGAGAAGCCCGTGTTCATCAGGACGCTCCGAACATTCTGTGGAATGATACAGTTTTACAACTGATTCTTGCATGACATTGACTCAGTCATGGCACCTCTCAACACAATTCTATCGGGGTAACCCAGAAAGAATGACAAAATGGAGTTAAACCCAGAAGCAAACCAGGCATTCGAAAATGCAAAAGCAGCACTAACTCAAGCAACAATGCTTCATCACCAATTGCCTGATGCACCAACTGCAATTGCAGTGGATGCTTCCAACACCACAGTGGGAGTTTAGGTGACGTTATATATATTTATTATTGAAGGGTAATATACCTTATTTTTTGTTACTCAAAAAGTTAATAGTGAATGAGCTTCTGTGAGCGATAATAGTTCAACTGAACACTATGCTTTATTTTTCAAGGCACAATCTGACTCCAAGTTATGCTATCCTTTTCATACAAATGAGGTTGAGTATTATGGGCAAGCACCAAAAAACAGACACAAGGACAATGAGGCACGGTGGCGAGGTAATCTTGGTATTGATCCCAACTTAACTGAATGTTGACATCCAAAGATAATTTAGAAGGAGAAAAAAATATATATATAAGAAAGCCGGCAAGAGTCTTGGTGGCGTTGTTAAATCCCAGTCATCTTAGGGGGACTTCAGTTTTCGTCTTGCCTGAAGACGTGTGTCTTCATGGCCTCAGTAGCAGGGGGTGAAAGGCTGCCCACAGAACATAGTTGGCTAACAATGTGTGACATGGAGATAATCACATACCATTCTGCCTGCCTCATACAGGCAGACAGATTGGGTGCATGCAATAAAACAATTTTAGATATCACAAGAGAAATAGCGTACCACTAAGGTGTAGCTACCAGGAATAAAAAAATTGAAGTTTTAAGCTCCATAATGCATGAACTTTACTGGCCTTGACATTATGTTCATGTCCCAGATATGCATTCTGAAATGCTAATAATTAAGAGAAAGATGTCAATATTTGAAAGATGTTATTTACCCTTTATAGGCACTATATAGCTATATATATCTATACATAGGCATGGATCAAGGTAGGGTGCTACTCAGATTTAAATATTGCTATCATGTTAGCATGTATGGTAATCTTGGTAAGGCATTTGGCAGAGGAATCCCCCATAGCTAGCTTCATGCCTTGCACCGTTGCAATCTTGCATCCAGGTATTTACAATAGTGTCTTGCTGCAGAAATCTGCAACTGTATTTATTAGTCTGCTCTATACTGGGGATAGGACATATTAAACACTGTTATTCTCACCTGTCTTATGTGGAGCAGTATCCAAGGTAAGCCCAAGTTGCACTGGCCCAGGCTATCTAGCCTAGCTACAGACTATCTATAGGTTTGGCCAGTTAGTATTCGGTATGGGAACAATTTCCTCTGTGGCCACAGTATCACTTCCTTAATTTGTTTGCTATTTAGAACCTCCTTGCCTGTATTTGTATGCAAGGATCGGATAACTGCCATGAGAAATACAATCTTTCCCTCTCTCCTGAGAGTCTAGAAAAACCCCGCTCAGCTTGTTGCCAGATTTTTGTAAAAATATTTCTCTGAATTTTGTGAAATATTTCTCTGAATTTTGTAAAAATATTTCTCTGAGTCACTTATTCCTTCTGATGCATGTTCCATGGCATTTTGTGCGTGGGTATACATATTTATTTAGCTAAAAGAAATATTTGTTGCACTGCCATTATGGTTGGAAGCATTTTGTACTAGCTGAACGGAAATGTTGTAGCTGCCTACAGAGAAATGCAACAATGAGATCAAAAGATGCGATTGCTTAAACGTAATAGTGCTTGTGATGCACGTATAATGTGTTTAGTGTTATTAGGATAATGTAGGGTCCATTAAGGACCTCTACATCACTCCCCATTCAGACTGCAGCCAGGGATGTAGTATTGTTTTCTCCCTTGCTTGACTGACGTCCAAATGCGCAGCGTTAGCTACATGTTGAGGCGGTCTGGTGCTCTTACTGCTCTGCCAGACCTGGTGGTTCAAGTGAACCCCCTGACTTGAGGTTGTGGGTTTATTTGTACTCGCCGTCCTGTGAGGGCTTGCGGTGGTAATTTTGCTGGTTGTCTGGTAGTCTGGGTTCGTGACGCGTGTCGGTCCTCTGAACGTGCTGCGTCGGGTGTGGTAACTCAGTCTGGGCCTAGTGTGGTTGACGGCACGTTTGTGACCGCCATGTCAGTTAATAATATATAAGGCAATCATTGCCAATCACTATTTTATGAATGACCGACGGCTTGTGAGTTCGCCCGACCCAGTATGAGGTCTAAGGCGTTTACCTAAATGACACTCACCCGTTACTCAGTCGAGTGGGTCAGGGAGATGATATAGGAGAAGGTACTGAATCCCCTGCCGAAGATTCACGACGCCGTTGGTGACGGTTACATACAGGTCCAACTCACTGAGTTTTTGGTGGAACCTCTCGAGCACCGTCTGATCCGCCGCGGCCTGATCAACAAGTGTGGTAAGAGTGGCTTGGGCATGATGAAAGTTTACGTTAATCTTTTGGATGGAAGTTATCACACCCTGGTTCACATCTGCGAATTTCTCCTTCAAATCTTCAATGTCCTTCTCCGTTGCCACTCCCAGCACAGATTTTAACAGGTCACCGCCAATATTCAGCAACCCTCGCCTCCCCCTAACAACACTTCTAGTCTCTTCCCCCTCTTCAGTTTCACTACTTGACATAGACGTCGGCCTTGTTTCTCCCTTCGTTGCATTTGCCATTCCCGCCCTAGCACGGCCCAACTTTCTCCTCCAATCTCGTCCAACGCACGTAGCGAAAGAGTGTTTAGGAGGCGCAATACCTCTTGACCCGCACGTGTCAGCAACACCCGGAAATGGTATGACATTGTCTGGATTGCATCAAGAACCGCCGCCTGATGGGCCTGGGTCATCGACACCAATCCCAACGCGTCGACCAATTGTACGGCCCTCTCGAACAGCTCAGCTGCTGACCGTGCGACGAAGGACTTCGTGTGATACTCCAGTCGCACGACCAGCTGCCCTTGCACGAAGGTCACGGTACCGCCGGCCGAGGCGATCACTCCATTTCCCGGCACATGCACTTTATCGTCAGCCCCCTCGGTACTTCCCCGGCTTGGAGCGTCGGGCGCCCCAACAAGAAGCACCAGAAGCAGCAGAGGCATAAGTTGCAGGGCCAACATTTCGCCTACAACACAAAATTCCGGTCTCAATTCTAACTTATACAAAACAAATGATATGGGAATTGAAAAAAATATTATTCTAACAGATGCGAGTTATAGTAATTATATCTATTTACAAGACGGCCGTCCAGATTTCCTCAACGGAGAGAAACGTGTTCGTCGTCTGGAATTCGTCGTGAACGAGTAACAATTGGTCCACGTGTGAGTGGAGGCCCATCCATGGCTTCCACTACTGGCACATCTACCCCTACAGGGGTATCCTGAGCTGTAAGAGATTTATGAACAGGTGTTCCCTCCTCCCCGCTCTCAACTCCCTCGGTTGGTTCGTCTAACATCGGCGAGGGCACTGCACGCGAAGTAGGCCACAAGGCAAAATGTCGTATAGATGGACTTTGCGCTCCTGACATAAATGACATGTTGTAGAGTGAAATTGTAAGGTGAATGTATTTCGGTAACCACAATGGTCCTTCCCATCTGGGTGACAGTTTGGGGTATTCAGTTAGTTTCGGATGATATTTGGCGTAGACTTTTTGGTTCAAAACTAGTTTCTCGTGCGAATATATTTAGTTAATTTGTATCTATTCTATGAATACCCTTTTTGTTTAACTTGAGTCGCATATTCACCCGCTTTATTATTATATAATGGTTTAAACCCATCTATACACTATGTCCGTGCTACCAAATTTCCCACTCTACATTTTGAATTCATATTTTATGTATATGCACAGATGATACTATTGTAAACAATATTTGCTCCCTTTAATCCGAACCGGCCCCTGGAAATGAGCTACGATGAATAAATTCTGGATTCATTAATCCCCTGCCCATGAGTTTTTATACAATTTTTGATAACATATATTGTGAGTCATGTTTTGCAACGTGAAATAGCTACAAACCGGCCGCCGACAAGAGATGTGCTGTCACAAATTCACTTTATCTCTTGTTTCGCTAATTTAAATAACACGCATATGAAAACTAAGTTTGATATATTATAGCTACCCATGTATTGAAAACCCATTTCTAGACGATAAAAATGAATGATTTTAATAAAAATAATAATAACACCTGCGCCATCGAAATTGTACTGAGGCTCAAACGGTTCGGGATCGTCCCATAGGACTATGTGTTTCCGGTCGTAACCGAACAGAACATGATAAGGATTATCACCAACAGAACATAATGAGGATTATCACCAATAGTGTTATAAAACGCGATGTTAATAATAATATAATTTCTGGGAGAAAACAAGTCCCATCCCGGGATGTCTGAATTCGAATGAAACATGGCCCAACAAACTGCTCTGCGGATCAGCGTTTGTTGTACGACCATGGTCCAGTACACAAAAAAAATATATGACAATAAATTCATGTATATCGTAAACTCAACATGACGTGACTATTGCATTTTTTAAAATAAAATTTTCCCTTTTGAATTTACAATCTTCGTACTGTTGAATTTAAATGATTTCATCACGCAACTAATACTTGAAAGTTCTAGACACCAATTAGCTTTTCTTTATAAAATTATACATAATCTATACATTTTAATATAAGATGATCGCTTGTTATTTATTCAAGGTCGCAAACGGTACGCAAGCTCGAGTTTCTATTGATATCGAAAAGGTAAAAAGTTCCATGACGAGCGGGGATCGAACCCGAGACCTCGATCTTATGAGCCTGAGACTGATACCACTAGCCATGAGATAATAAGAATTAATTACAGAGTGACGAAATATATAGTTTCTATTTAAGAAAAGA
>SDVV010001493.1:0-25562 GCA_016164225.1 Gammarus roeselii
CCAGACGGTGTGTGACACAAGCACCTGTCAGCTCCCAGACGATGTGTGACACAAGCACCTGTCAGCCCCCAGACGGTGTGTGACACAAGCACCTGTCAGCTCCCAGACGATGTGTGACACAAGCACCTGTCAGCCCCCAGACGGTGTGTGACACAAGCACCTGTCAGCCCCCAGACGGTGTGTGACGCTCGCGCTCGTAATGACCAGATGATGGATTGCACAGTGATGTAACGCGCCCTCCATCAATGCACAGTGATGTAACGTCCCCTCCATCAATGCACAGTGATGTAACGTGCCCTCCGTCAATGCACAGTGATGTAACGTGCCCTCCATCAATGCACAGTGATGTAACGCGCCCTCCATCAATGCACAGTGATGTAACGCGCCCTCCATCAATGCACAGTGATGAAACGCGCCCTCCATCAATGCACAATGATGTAACGCGCCCTCCATCAATGTACAGTGATGTAACGCGCCCTCCATCAATGCACTGTGATGTAACACGCCCTCCATCAATGCACAGTGATGTAACGTGCCCTCCATCAATGCACAGTGATGTAACGCGCCCTCCATCAATGCACTGTGATGTAACACGCCCTCCATCAATGCACAGTGATGTAACGTGCCCTCCATCAATGCACTGTGATGTAACACGCCCTCTATCAATGCACAGTGATGTAACGTGCCCTCCATCAATGCACTGTGATGTAACGTGCCCTCCATCAATGCACAGTGATGTAACGTGCCCTTTATAAATGCACAGTGATGTAACGTGCCCTCCATCAATGCACAGTGATGTAACGCGCCCTCCATCAATGCACAGGGATGTAACGCGCCCTCCATCAATGCACAGTGATATAACGTGCCCTCCATCAATGCACAGTGATGTAACGCGCCCTCTATCAATGCACAGTGATGTAACGTGCCCTCCATCAAAGCATCTGGCGATGGACATAACTGTGCAAGCTTACCTAGTGTCACTAGAGTATTAGGGCACCAAACATGAAACACTAGAGTATTAGGGCACCAAACGTGAAACACTAGAGTATTAGGGAACCAAACGTGAAACACTAGAGTATTAGCGCACTCAACGCGAAACACTTGAGTATTAGGGCACCCAACGTGTAACACTAGAGTATTAAGGCACCCAACGTGAAACACAAGCGTATTAGGGCTCCCAACGTGAAACACTAGAGTATTAGGGCATCCAGAGGCCAACACTAGAGTATTAGGGCATCCAGGGAGAAACATTAGCGTATTAGGGCATCCAGGGGGAAACACTAGCGTTTTAGGGCATCGAGAGGGAAACACTAGCGTATTAGGGCATCCAGAGGGAAACACCAGCGTATTAGGGAAACCAGAAGGAAACACTAGCGTATTAGGGCATCCAGAGGGTAACACTAGCGTATTAGGGCATCCAGAGGGAAACACTAGCGCATTAGGGCATCCAGAGGGAAACACTAGCGTATTAGGGCATCCAGAGGGAAACACTAGCGTATTAGGGCATCCAGAGGGAAACACCAGCGTATTTGGGAAACCAGAAGGAAACACTAGCGTATTAGGGCATCCAGAGGGAAACACTAGCGTATTAGGGCATCCAGAGGGAAACACTAGCGCATTAGGGCATCCAGAGGGAAACACTAGCGTATTAGGGCATCCAGAGGGAAACACTAGCGTGTTAGGGCATCCAGAGGGAAACACTAGCGTATTACGGCATCCAGCGGGGAACACTAGAGTATTAGGGCATCCAACGGGAAACACTAAAGTATTAGGGCACCCAACGTGGTACACAAGCGTATTAGGGCACCAACGTGAAACACTAGAGTATTAGGGCATCCAACGGGAAACACTAGAGTATTAGGGCATCCAACGTGAAACACTAGAGTATTAGGGCACCCAACGGGAAGCACTAGAGTATTATGGCATCCAGAGGCCAACACTAGCGTATTAGGGCATCCAACGGGAAACACTAGAGTATTAGGGCATCCAACGGGAAACACTAGAGTATTAGGACATCCAACGTGAAACACTAGAGTATTAGGGCACCCAACGGGAAGCACTAGAGTATTAGGGCATCCAGAGGCCAACACTAGCGTATTAGGGCTTCCAACGGGAAACACTAGAGTATTAGGTCATCCAACGGGAATTAATACAGTATTCGGACACCCAACGTGAAACACAAGCGTATTAGGGCACCCAACGTGAAACCCTAGGGTATTAAGGCATCCAACGGGAAAAACTAGAATATTAGGGCATCTAACGGAAAACACTAGAGTATTAGAGCATCCAACGAGAAACACTAGCGTATTATGGCATCCAGAGGGAAACACTAGCGTATTAGGGCATCCAGAGGGAAACACTAGCGTATTAGGGCATCCAGAGGGAAACACTAGGGTATTAGGTCATCCAACGGGAAACACTAGCGTATTAGGGCATCCAGAGGGAAACACTAAAGTTTTAGGGCATCCAACGTGAAACACTAGAGTATTAGGGCATCCCGGGGTACACACTAGCGTATTAGGGCATCCAGAGGGAAACACTAGTGTATTAGGGCATCCAGAGGGAAACACTAGCGTATTAGGGCATCCAGAGGGAAACACTAGCATATTAGGGCATCCAGAGGGAAACACTAGCATATTAGGGCATCCAGAGGGAAACACTAGCGTATTAGGGCATCCAGAGGGAATACTAGCGTATTACGGCATCCAGAGGAAAACACTAGCGTATTAGGGCATCCAGAGGGAAACACTAGTGTATCAGGGCATCCAGAGGGAAACACTAGCATATTAGGGCATCCAGAGGGAAACACTAGCGTATTAGGGCATCCAGAGGGAAACACTAGCGTATTAGGGCATCCACAGGGAAACACTAGCGTATTATGGCATCCAGAGGGAAACACTAGCGTATTATGGCATCCAGAGGGAAACACTAGCGTATTACCGCATCCAGAGGGAAACATTAGCGTATTAGGGCATCCAGAGGGAAACACTAGCGTATTAGGGCATCCAGAGGGAATACTAGCGTATTATGGCATCCAGAGGGAAATACTAGCGTATTAGGGCATCCAGAGGGAAAAACTAGTGTATTAGGGCATCCAGAGGGAAACACTAGCATATTAGGGCATCCAGAGGGAAACACTAGTGTATTAGGGCATCCAGAGGGAAACACTAGCGTATTAGGGCATCTAGAGGGAAACGCTAGCGTATTATGGCATCCAGAGGGAAACACTAACGTATTAGGGCATCCAGAGGGAAACACTAGCGTATTAGGGCATCCAGAGGGAAACACTAGCGTATTACGGCATCCAGAGGGAAACACTAGCGTATTAGGGCATCCAGAGGGCAACACTAGCGTATTAGGGCATCCAGAGGGAAACACTAGCGTATTAGGGCATCCAGAGGGAAACACTAGAGTATTAGGGCATCCAACGGGAAACACTAGCGTATTAGGGCATCCAGAGGTAAACACTAAAGTTCTAGGGCATCCAACGTGAAACACTAGAGTATTAGGACATCCCGGGGTACACACTAGCGTATTAGGGCATCCAGAGGGAAACACTAGTGTATTAGGGCATCCAGAGGGAAAAACTAGCGTATTAGGGCATCCAGAGGGAAACACTAGCGTATTATGGCATCCAGAGGGAAACACTAGCGTATTATGGCATCCAGAGGGAAACACTAGCGTATTACGGCATCCAGAGGGAAACACTGGCGTATTAGGGCATCCAGAGGGAATACTAGCGTATTACGGCATCCAGAGGGAAACACTAGCGTATTAGGGCATCCAGAGGGAAACACTAGTGTATTAGGGCATCCAGAGGGAAACACTAGCATATTAGGGCATCCAGAGGGAAACACTAGCGTATTAGGGCATCCAGAGGGAAACACTAGCGTATTAGGGCATCTAGAGGGTAACACTAGCGTATTATGGCATCCAGAGGGAAACACTAGCGTATTATGGCATCCAGAGGGAAACACTAGCGTATTATGGCATCCAGAGGGAAACACTAGTGTATTACGGCATCCTGAGGGAAACACTAGCGTATTAGGGCATCCAGAGGGAAACACTAGAGTATTAGGGCATCCAGAGGGAAACACTAGCGTATTAGGGCATCCAGAAGAAAACACTAGCGTATTAGGGCATCCAGAGGGAAACACTAGCGTATTAGGGCATCCAGAGGGAATTACTAGCGTATTAGGGCATCCAGAGGGAAACATTAGCGTATTAGGGCATCCAGAGGGAAACTGAGCGCAGAGAGGCGGCCAAAGAAGCGCATGAGAATCGCCCAATTACACCCATTCCAGGAGTCAGGAGCCACCGAGTATCATGCCCCCCGGAGGTGCTGAACCCATTGTCATCGCAGTTTTCCTTGGAGAGCGGCTAACATTGATGTTTATGCGCGTCATGTTTGTGTCCAGTTTGAGCCATTGATGTTTATGCGTGTCATATCTGTGTCCAGTTTGAGCCATTGATGTTTATGCGCGTCATGTTTGTGTCCAGTTTGAGCCATTGATGTTCATGCGCGTCATGTTTGTGTCCAGTTTGAGCCATTGATGTTTATGCGTGTCATATCTGTGTCTAGTTTGAGCCATTGATGTTTATGCGTGTCATATCTGTGTCCAGTTTGAGCCATTGATGTTTATGCGTGTCATATCTGTGTCTCTGTGTCTAGTTTGAGCCATTGATGTTTATGCGTGTCATATCTGTGTCCAGTTTGAGCCATTGATGTTTATGCGTGTCATATCTGTGTCCAGTTTGAGCACGACGTCCAAGTGACGAGCGATCTAGAAGATTTAGAACGCAGGATCGCTACATTTCTGACCCAGGATCAATAACGCTTTAACATAGATGCGCCCGAACGCTTTTGATAGATCGGTACAGGACAAATTCGTATGCATCGGAGACAAGGTGTCGCTGTCGCCGCACGCCTTCATCCCTCGATGCGCTACTTCCTAGGAACAATTTATTTTATTTGTTAATTGAAATAAATAATGATGATTTCATTTTATTGTGCCATTTTGTGTATTGTAATAAAAACTCCATCATTCTCGTGGGGTTAGGAGAGATGCTATGTAGAGCGTTCAGTGTGTTCGCCACTGCCCTTCTTAGATAATTCATCTCTCCAGCCACAGTCCTGAATGCAAAACCTCCTTCAGTGATCAATTCCATAGTACGCCAATACTACTAGGTACCAGATGAATACCCACGTCATGGTAACTCTCTTCAATACCTGTTCAATACCTACGTCATGGCCACTGTTCAATACCTACGTCATGCCACCCTGCTCAGTAACTACGTCATCGCCACTCTGTTCAATACCTATGTCATGACCACTATGTTCAATACCTACGTCATAGCCACTTTGTTCAATACCTACGTCATGGCCACTCTGTTCAATACTTACGGCATGACCACTCTGTTCAATACCTACGAAATTGCCACTCTGTTCAATACCAATGTCATGATCACTATATTCAATACCTACGTCATTGCCACTCTGTTCAATACCTATGTCATGACTACTATGTTCAATACCTACGTCATGGCCACTCTGTTCAATACCTACGTCGTGACCACTCTGTTCAATACCAACGTCATGACTACTCTGTTCAATACCTACGTCATGACCACTCAGTTCAATACCTACGTCATGGCCACTCTGTTCAATACCTACGCCATGACTACTCTGTTCAATACCTACGTCTAGCCACTCTGTTCAATACCTACGTCATGACCAGTCTATTCGATACGAAATGTGCTTTCCTCACGCATAACGTGGAGACGGGAGCGGGAGCCAATAGGCGTACAGAGTAGAAATAGGGGGAGGGGTTAGGTCAGGGGGAGGAGATTCGATCCTCTCAGCGCGTGCATCTACGGACAAACCGTCCGGAAGTGCTGGATCTACTGAACTTGTATATAAGTGAGGCTGGAAGCGGCCGTTCATCATTAGTGAAGTAGCAGCAGAGCAAGAAACATTGTGGACTAACCAAGGACGAACAGCAGCGCCCACTGGAAATTGAAACAAAATTCGTGATGGGAGTGTTTTAACCAATTTAATATTGGCACTAACTACTACCAAGAATACTGTGCTACGTTCAAGTTCGAAAGTTGTTACTAAAAGTAGATTCATTCCAATTCGAGTACAATGGTCATATCCAGGAGTACATATCATTGTTTGTTCCTAATTATATTGACATATGTAAATTCATATCGCGCACAGTTATTTCCAACTTTTTTGGTAATAATAGGGTTCAAGCTGTGCGCTGCTCCAGTGGGCCGCAATTACGTTTCTATACTTTGAAGTGTGCAATGCTCATGTGTTTGTACTTCAAACTGTGCGCGGCTCCCGTGTGTCGCAATTGTTGTCACACTGCTGTTCGTCGTGTGGCCGGTCGCCTGTGCTGTTCCATGAAACTTATTGTACTCGCGAGGGAATGCTTAGTGCGCGGGTAACCGTCGTTGCAAAAGGTCGTGGTTACACTGCCGTCTCGTACACTCGCGTGACCGCGGCATTTGAAGTCAGAAGGAAGTCTACTGGTAACTTGAAATTTTACCGAATCATCAGCCGCGAGAGCTTTTATGAGCGTTCTGCCCGGCACGTAAGTATGACTGTAATTGTTGATTCGTAAGTGTTTATTATTTATTGGCCCGAGTTACTGAGCCATGAATATAATAGGATTCCTAATATTGCGTTCCTACTGTGCAGTAGCAAACAATTTTCTTGTAAAGTTCTTGTTGGCTTGTCCAAACCTTGCACGAACATGATGCATACTGTACGCTGAAAAGAATAGACTACTTCTAAGTTCTCTTAAGTTCGTTAGCGTTTGATCGTCAATTTCTGCCCTTCTCGTTCTGCGGCAAATTGCCGGTTAGAGAAACTTCTTTTCGCTGATTGTGCGCTGTCGAAGTCTTGGGTAATATTTATCGATTTTCTTAATACTTTTTGATGAAGGTGTGGGTGCAGAATTTGTCTACATTCCTAATCACGGCTGTTCAGAATTGTGACTGAATAAATTATTTATTGCTTAAAGTCTGTGATTTAGATAAATCTTGAGCACATTCGGTATGCAAAATTCTCGTCGCGCTAAAGTTAGCGTTTTGTTGAAACTTTGCATACATGAATGAACATACTTTGTACAATTTCGATATTAGAAAATTGATTTGTTCGAATTTCTTGGACATCGTTTGTTTATGTATTAACGTCATGATTGAATGATTAATATTCACTTCAACTTGGACCCACCGGTGTGACTATTGTTACCATGTGTGGATATGACGAACTGTGATGTCTTTTAACTTTCAGAGTACTCCGAGCATCAAATTCTCATCTTGAGCCGATATTCGCATTCGATAGATTGACGACTGGCCAGTTTTGTTTGATTAGTCATAGAACATGAATTCATACTCTCCCCTTCATGTCTGAAAATGTGTGAGAATGTTACTGGGTGTATGGCAGCCGCAGCTATTACGGTCAATCAATCGCTCTGTAGACGAACACTGACAAGGCAAGAATTGGAGAAAGTAATTTTGAAAAGGACTCCAGACTATTGAGATTTGCACGTTGACTCCCTTTCATTTTGTTAAGACTTGATATCACTCCTTGTTTGAATTAATGTGGCAAAATCAAGTAATGGGAAGCCCAAACATAGAGTTTCTCTCCCTACCCATAATTTGGAGCGATTCAGCGTACCAATCTCCCGCCTCTGATCAACCGGTAGTGACGTCAGCTTCCTTTATCGAGAAAACGCTGGGCGCTAACATGATTGTAGTCCTGCAGATGGCTGGTGGCCGTCATAGAGGAAGGGTGTGTGTGAACGTGCTGCTTGTAGTTTCCCGCGCTGCGGCCGCTCATGGTCATAGCACCACGTGGTGCTCGACTGGGTGTAGTGTTTCATCACCACTGCTGGTGAGTAAGCGCCTCGGCGAAGTGCTGTACTTGTTTCCTTTTCATTTGTGAATTATAGTTTAGAGAGTTGCCAAATGCGGATTCTTCTAACTAGTTTGATTCTTGGCTTATTTGTTATTGTATTAGACTTTTGTTCAAAACTTAGAACCAACTTTAGTATTATTAAATGCTCGTGAATCCATCGGTATCATTTCATATTCCGGAAATATGGGATTGCGAGTTGACCAGTCTGATACACGGCAGTAGTCAGTGCCTTGATATGAAAAGTTTCCAGAATCTTGTTGAGCTGTGCGGGAAATGTCAATTTGTTGAAGGGTCAAGAGTTCTGAGCCCATGTAAGTTGTCGTGCAAATATAGCGCGCTGTTGCGGTCGAGCGATTACATGATGTCTGAACTCGTCCAATGATAGTTTTCTGAATAAGATTACCTATGCCAAATTTACAGACTTTGAAACCAGTTGATAACGTGGTCAGTAGTTTCGATGTATTATTCGTCTATATGGTTTCCCATAATGAGGAACATGATACGCACGTCGTAACACTGGAATTTGTACAACATTTTCTCACTCGCTGATTTAGAACATGCGATATTTTTTGTGCGATTTAGCTCGTATTTGTATTTGAATTCATGTTGAGAGGCTTCTAACCGTGGTCAATTGAGAATGTTCGGGCCTTGCAGAGTAGTTATAGCAGTCTCTTTTTGAAAATTCAGTTTTTAAACGACCACGTAGTTTTAAATTGCATGCACTATTGTGATGGAGTATGTAATCTCGCCATTCATCACATTAGATGTAGATTCTAAAGTGCAGTCAACTCATGACTTCAAGTTCTCAAGCGTTGCGTTAACTAGGTAGACTTCAATGACTGCGCGAGCCTAGCCCGACCCAGGCGAGCCTGATTCGATCGACCGCCGGTCTCCCTCTCCCTCCACAGCATCCTGTCCACCACCTGTTGCCGGCAGTGGACGATCACTGGTTAGTTGATACTGACTAAATTACGAGCTGTACCTTCCGTAGAACAAAAACCCTTGAATGCCCCCGGATGCTGTGGTAGGGGTGTCTGAGGATGCTTTGGTTCAGCAAAGTTCTGCTGGACATCGCGGGAAAGAGGTACTAACTATTGGATGATTCGGTTTCTTTTTGATTGGTGCAAAACCTCGCACATAATGTATAGCCTATAATTCTCAATTATTTATGCTTAGTAGGAATGAGTTGTTTATTTCTCCGTGTAGGATGAGTTATCGATTAGTTTTTGATGACTGTTATTTAGCATACGGATCTTGTCACGGCCTATACACAATTTTTTGAAAATGATAATTCACTGTATAGCGTGTTGTAGTGCGCTGCCACTTGACCACCAATGAGACACTTCACTTGTACTGCGGCATCAGCATATGCATGTTGCTGCCACAGTCGCCAGTCTGATCACGGCTCTCATTGCGTTTAAGTAGCTGTACCCATAGTGAGTGAGGGTATCTGCTGACGTTAAAAGTACATGTAGAAAGCCGAGGCACTTGTTCGATCGACTTCTGAACCTCGAGACATTTTAGGCTGACAATTGCTGTTTCTCGCGAATTTCCAGTAACATTTCATAGAACAGAGGAGAGGTGCCTGGCACCGGCACGTGATTCACGTTGAACGCTAGTGGTTTGAACCCCGTCGGTTGGCACTTAGTAACATTAGGAGAATCCATGTCAGTTTTTTGAGTACTTTCCTTTTATTTTTTTGTGGATTTGAACATATAGCCTTCCAGAATTTTCGTAAACGTTTGACTGAGAATCGTGCATTTTTTGATCTGTAACAATCGATTCCCGATGAATCTTGTACTTTTAATGTGAAGCTTCTCCGAACTGATGAGTCTTTCCAGATCATTCCATTTCCGAGATCCAGAAGGTAATGCTCCTGGTTTAAACCTGGTCGGATTAGTCTACATTGCCCTATTATCACTAGCGACAGGTTCTCGCCACGAGCCTTTATCTAAGCAATTCATTGAATGTAGCATGTTGATGCATTCGTACGCCTAAACTTGGTTTTTAATGAATGTCCTGAGTCAATGCTTGCAGTATGACTATATAGGGAGATTATTTTTCTATGTGGTAATCGAAGTTATTTTTTTTTAATTTCATTGTAGGCTTTTGACAGCCAACCTGATACTTCTAGATCGGCCTGAACTTCTGGAGCCACGAACGTTTTCTGCTGAAAGTTTTTATTTTGTTTGCGAAATGAAACACTGAAGCCCATAGAGTTCACACTTTTCTATGACCCTGAATTATTCAACAACAGTAACAAACGAAAAAATATTTATTCCTCCCAGTGTGACTACCGCTGACGTAGGATGATCCCGTGGTCGATAAGTGTTGAAATTAATGTTACCTGTTTTTTACATAGTTGAAACCAATGTATGATTGTAGAAGTTATGTTATATTCGCATGAGAGTATGTGAAAGGGGAATATGTTTAGCTGCTGATTTGTAGACTCTCTACTTCTCTAGTATGGTGTCTTGAGTATGTTTATCTGGGTATGGTCATGGCAGGTATCTCCTTGTGGGGTCATGCATGTCGATGAATTTGATGTCGTTTTGTGTTGTTGCTGTGTACGCGTTAGTTCATTATTGTGCCGGGTGTCTCTGAGCCCTCTCCCTCTTTCCCGACCGCCTCGTGCATTCCTGGAGCCTCCGCGGCCCCAATGCCGTCTCCCATTACCGTCCATTCTCGTTCGGCTTAGTTATCCCTACTGCGGCTGCAGGGTGAGGAGGTGAGCCAGTCTCCTCGTTGGTGAAACCAAGGCTCCATTATTCTCAGTGGGGTACCTTTGGTGGGTTCGGGTGCTCAGATGGTGGCTTAGGCGTACCAGTCAGCTACGGCAAAAAGGTTTACCGCTTTACCAGAGTGTTTTGAAACTTGTACATCTAACCTAAGGTTGAGTTTCGCAATCTACATGACTTGTCTCGACTTGCGTTCAACTGAAACTCAGATCTTGACGATCGTTTGAAGACTAGAAAATTTTGAATACTTGAAATGAAGGGTTTCGTTTGTAATTGAAATGTCAGTTCTATCGCGAAAGTGTACATTAGAGAAAGATAATTAGTTAATGGGTTAGTCTATCACCGAAAAAAACTACTCTTTCAATGTGAAATTTAGTTTTTCATTGAAATTTCTTACGTCATTATATTCAGACAATTATCATATATTTATTTAGTTCAAATATCGAGCGAAAATAGATCACTGAAGATCTAATTTAGTCTTGAATCACAAGCGATTTTTTTCTAACTACTGTACATGATTAACCGGGAGCTATCATCACGAGCAGTCTGTTGCTAATTTACATTCGTGGCCACAGATATGCTTCATGTGTCGGCAGTGGACTTCGGCTTGAGGCAGTAATGATTCATTCGATCGCAATGCTTTTACTCCTTGTGCCTCCTTGCTTGCACTCTGGTACCGCTTGTGCTTGTCTCCCTAGTTGCGATTATCCACGGTTGTCGGCCAATCTTCTGTTGTGTCGTGTTTCTAATGAGCCTCCATGAGCAATGACGGCCCACGTACCTCTGTTAGGGCTAGCACCAGCTCTAGGGACCACGTGGTCCTGAAACAATACTGTGATACTAAGTCCTCTGAGGTGGGTAAACGGCTAGAGGTATTGGGTGTCGACCATTTCTTGTGGTCGCTGCCCGTCATGTCGTTCCCAGGCTTGAAGACTTTGGCCTTCTTGGCGCGCATGCTCCGATTTTCCGAACATTTTCTTGCTGTCAATCTGGGCTGCCCTGGCGATAGGTAACTTCGGTCACGGGTAGTTGACCTTTTGTTTGGTGGTCGTAAAGTCTGAGATCTTCCCTTGCGAAGTGAATCTGAGATACTGAGTCGCAGCTTTGCATTCGCTCCGCGTTGACCCGGCATCACATCAGCTCTGGGCAACAGTGCCTTTAGACATGTTTTCGTCACATTAGCCTCGAATGGATGGAGTGGATAAGTAAATTGGTTCCACAGATGGAGATTTTTTTTGACTCAGGTGGCTGGTTTGGAGACCACTTGTGAGTTCGGTTGCGTTCACGCATAATTTTACGACCGAGGCAGCAAGCTAAGTGTTTTATGGTTGTGGTAGATGGTGCGAAGGATCACCCTTCACGCGTCAGCTGCACTACCCGGGCGGTGGTGGGCGCCTCCTTCTACCGCACAACAGGTTCCGTTCCGGTGGTGGCCGGTTACTTCCGCCAGCCGGGTCGAATTTCCTTCTCTGACCCTAACCGCCGGGCGTCGTTATAGCCGGGTGACGTTTACACTACATCATTAGTAGGACCAGATTAGCTAGTAGATTGATATTCCACTCGATAATCTTCGTGAGTTTTTTTAACGATACTAAAATGTCTGAAGTCATGCCCGCCTTCGCGTCATTCCAGCCTCCTCACCTTGACCGTGGCACCGCTTGGTCATGCTTGCCTCGCCTTGGTTAGGGCCCTGTCTGGCTCGCCTTGGTTAGGGCCCTGTCTGGCTCGCCTTGGTTAGGGCCCTGTCTGGCTCGCCTTGGTTAGGGCCCTGTCTGGCTCGCTTTTCTGACACTGCTTTGTAAGGTCCACGTCTGTTTGAAGTTGTTGGAAGGCAAATTGGACACCTTTGGGCCCAACTTGGTGTCGTTCCAATCTTATTGTGATTAGGTCTTGAAGAACGACAAATTCAGAAACTTGTATCGGCAGGTACCAATGCCGAGCACCATTTTCACGCTCAAGAGCCACTGCCTGACACTTTAACCTGTACTGCCATCAATTCCGGATGCCATTCGTCAAAGAACGCGGTGGGACCTATTCATACGAAGAGGATGTTTGAAAACTAGCATTGCACTGAATACAAGACAAGAGATGTGATGTAAGGAATCGGTTGTAGAACTGGAAAATGCCTAATCTGCGTACGAGATGTCATACCCAGCATTCTTTTCGTTCATTGTAAAGATGTTCAATTTTAGAGTTTACGCGGTACATGAAGGTAGTCTATTGAGGCCTTGCATCTAGGCTGTCTTCTACCATCGTTACCACATGCGCCTTGTGGCAACGACTCTGGTATCGGTCTTTGCAATGAGCACCTATGGCACGCATATTAGCAGTAGATCTACTTTTGCGGTCGGCCAATTCTGGCAGTGCGGGTGGGATACAAATTTTTTTGAGGGATGTTTCGAGGGTTTGAAGCCCGTACGGGTTCGCGCATGTTTGTGGCGACTGCTTTGACTAGTATTTTGGGTCGATTAGTTCACATGTGATGAAAGAAGGCGATGTGCTTATTATCTTCGCCTAAGTTGCTGTAAGGTGGCGCCGTGCCTGCCTCTATTTGTATTGGTGTCTTGCCTGCCTCGCACGAATGTTGGTGCCAGGCTCTCAGCTTTGTGTGATGGTGCAATGCCTGCACCGCTTGCTGTTAGTGCAGTGCTCCCCTCGCTTAGTGACTGTGCCATGGCATGCCTAGGTTGTTGGTGCCATGGCTCGCCTTGGTGTCATGACTGCTCCCCGTCCTAGCCCGCCGCCCCTTTGTGTAACTCAAACCCGGTCCGCCCTCCACTGACAGCCGCTGCCACCGCCGACGGCTCTTGTGTGTGTCGCTTCACTCTACCCCGAATACCGACCTCACGCTACGGGTCTAACTAGTCGTACAGGTCACTTGACTTCCTCGTCACACAACAACTCAAGATAGTCGCGCTACCCATGGTATACAAGTGATTACGAAGTTCAACAAAACATTCCTACAAATACATCTATATTCCGCACTAGGACGGGAATCGAATACGCGACATTCATCATGCTATGCAGAAATGAATTGAGATCAGAACGTTCATTTGAAACTCTGCTCGTCTTGTGGCGCTGGCAGCTTTGTTTGTCTGATTTGATAGTGCGACCGACGGTCCTCTGAGAGTCATGCCCAAGCCGATGACTGCTGTGGCCCGGCTTCCTGTCGGCAGGCAGATGCCCCTGTGCTATCGTGGTTCTCCTCTCCGTACGTTGATTAGCAAAGAAGTTTTGTCTAGTGTTTTCTTAGTTCACCGTGAACGGTATCTCGCTCACTCGAAGTTGTTTCTTAGTTCACCGTGAACGGTATCTCGCACACTGGAAGTTGTTTCTTAGTTCACCGTGAACGGTATCTCGCTCACTCGAAGTTGTTTCTTAGTTCACCGTGAACGGTATCTCGCACACTGGAAGTTGTTTCTTAGTTCACCGTGAACGGTATCTCGCTCACTCGAAGTTGTTTCTTAGTTCACCGTGAACGGTATCTCGCACACTGGAAGTTGTTTCTTAGTTCACCGTGAACGGTATCTCGCTCACTCGAAGTTGTTTCTTAGTTCACCGTGAACGGTATCTCGCACACTGGAAGTTGTTTCTTAGTTCACCGTGAACGGTATCTCGCTCACTCGAAGTTGTTTCTTAGTTCACCGTGAACGGTATCTCGCACACTGGAAGTTGTTTCTTAGTTCACCGTGAACGGTATCTCGCTCACTCGAAGTTGTTTCTTAGTTCACCGTGAACGGTATCTCGCACACTGGAAGTTGTTTCTTAGTTCACCGTGAACGGTATCTCGCTCACTCGAAGTTGTTTCTTAGTTCACCGTGAACGGTATCTCGCACACTGGAAGTTGTTTCTTAGTTCACCGTGAACGGTATCTCGCTCACTCGAAGTTGGTTAAGTTCGTCGAACTGCGACGCAGAAACGACGAAGTGACTGTCTCCAGCTCGCGGCTGAACGAATTGGCAGAAACAAACCTAATTAGCTGATTATTGCGTAATACTAAAACACTACAGTATTTGGTATTTAATGGCATTCTGACGCGAAGATCTTTAATTCATTCGGACATGATTCAATTTTGTATTGAGCTAGTCACATCTTCCGCGTTCCGAGCTAACCCGAGCATCAGCATTGATGCTTAAGTAATTTATGTTCATGAGTCGCGAAAATGAGCCCGTTCCAGGTCGCGACAGTGATCTGAGCCGTGGTCTTCTCAACCACGAGTGTGTTCAGCATGAGGCAACACGCTTCTGATGAGTGGAGTGACGTACGTGAACCTATAAAACACGGGACGAAACGCCTCGGCACTCTTGTTTGCGATTGCTGTTCTGGTCCACTTGTCCCGCTACTGTGATCAACGTCCGAACCCATCGTCGAGCAACAAACTCCACCAAAGATGGCCGTATTTGCGTAAAAAAAGTACAGTTGCAACATTCGCTCTTTTTAATATGTTTGTAGATATGGTGATTGTCAATGCAGATGCCATTTTTCATTCCAGAAAATTATTCCTAAGATGCCTCAATTCTTAGAACGTGAATATTGTAATTGTTTAATACCAGCTACGATTGCCAATTATTCCATATGTGAAAGGTGATGAATCTCACTGTATAAATCACTGAATATTTATCGGTGATTACTTCATTCACTTTACCAAGGAGTAATTTATTCATGTTGGCTGCTGAAGCAGTTTATTATATACATCATATCTCTGATCCATGAGATATTCATTTCTAGATTTATCTTTGACTTTTATTAGATAAGTCTACTTGGGTGATATTGGTACTTGCTAGATATTAATTGAAAAGCCAATTTCTAAAGGAACGGTCGATCGAATGTCTAAGGAAAGTGTCTGGGCAGTAGAAATCTCGAATTTTGCCTCGCGGCTTGCTACGATAATGCAATCTAATTTCCTCTCCGCATGCTACCATAATCGAATTTATTCCGCCATGATTGCGTTTTGAATGTCTAGTTATGATGTTCGATTAGGTGTAACTGACGTTGACTACCATCATTACGAAGCTGCACGTGCGCCTGGTGTTCTGACGCTTAATTCGTGCCCCGGCCCCCGTCATTTGTAACGTCTTTGTCATGGGACTGTACCAACTGGCGGCGTGCGTAATTTGTAATTTGTGTCTTTGCCCTTATTAGTAGCATCTGAATCAAAGCACTCCCTTAATTTCTGTTAAAAACTGGGCATTCTAGGTCGATTTCATTTGCCTCCGTCCCTATCGCATCTCTGATCTCCGTGCCCATCAAATCCAAAACTTTGTCGCCTTCCTCTACCCCCTTCCCCTCACAATCGTTCGGATGCCTATCGCCGCACACCCACTCTGTTGCGATAGCGCCGATTGTTTGCCCCAGCGACGGCGATAGGGGGGGCAACAGTGTGCTGGGAGCTTGGGCTAAGGAAGGCAGCGTGGTGCCTCTCCTGCGACTGTGCTTTGCTATTCTAAAACTAGTTCAGCTTCCAACTGTTCGATTACCTAACTCGACTGTTCGAGAAATTAGGTCGTGGAATTGTCAATTGAAACGTACGTTACCCAGTCTATTGACGTGAAGGGCGCGTGCAAGGCTGGTCCAAGCGACCAATGTTTTGCCTAAGTAGGTGGTGAGTGAGCTAAGCGAGCAACGCATCAGACGCTAGATCTTAGAACTGACTAGTTAAATTCTAACTTGAATGAATGAAGTGTTTATTAACAATGGGGGCATGAAAGCTTACCCTGATCACCAGCATCTAGAGGTATATTTCGAAATTTTAATGGTATACTGGAGCATGCTGTGCTGGGAAATGGGCTCAATCCCAGCCCGGGAAGTTTGAGTCTCGTGAAAAGCATTTCCCGCAATAGGATTTGTATGAGACCATTGGGTTGCTATGGCGGTCACCAATCACCTTGTCTCCTCCTCCCTGACCTGCTGCTCTCCAACCCACGCCGCCCCTGACTCAACCCCCGTCCTTTTCCAGGTGATGCAGGGGACGGACAAAGGCAGCTGGTGAGCGCAGCTGCCGCTCGTGTATCGTGCTGCAGCTGCCGCCGCGCTCTACTCCCTGGAAACAGCGGCTAGCTGTGACGCTACAGTGTGGTGATATAATTAATAGAAATGTTGCTTCAGCAATGATGTGGTCATTTTTGTAGCTCAATACATGAAATTCAGTTGTAACCTCGCATCTCCTTCAGGCTCAAACTCAATCCCCTTTCCTGTAAATCATTCTTGCACTTGGCCTTGGTGGCCACGTGCCCCTTGCTCAAGCTTCTTGAAACACGTGGTGGCTCCTCTGCTGACCACGCTCGTGGCTCGAACTATATATCTAATTGACATTGGCCACGAATTTAACGTGAAAAGCGCTGCACATACGTTCTCGATTTTGAGTGACGCATGATAGCTAATCTGTAAACCTCGTCGAACGAGAGACGAACACGTTCCGCCCGTCCATAAATTTAGTCTCGTGGTGGAAGGGAGTGGCTGATGGTGTGTCCCCCTCCACTTTCCATCTCAATTTCAAAGCCTGGTCCGAACTGGTACCGTGGATGTGTCGATCACTGCACCGTTGAAGTTGAGAGTTTGTCGGGTCTGTCCATGCTCCTTTATCCGCGTTGCTCGGGCAAGAGGACTGACATGAAATAAAAAGTGCGCGGGAAGCTGGCGCGGTTGCCGGGTGTACGAGGTGCGACCAACATTATACTGAAACTAGTGTATGGCAACTCCCTTGAAGTGTCAGGCTTGTCAATTGATTGGCATTGTACAATTTCACAGTACCTATGTTTCGTTAAGTGATTCATACGTAAGCAATGACCACTTAATCGTCTATGAGTTTACCGGATACCCAGAACAGCTATGTTTGAATGTTAGCCTGCGTCCGGTCGTTATAAAGCGGGCGAAAGGGTGCGGTGCTGGTCGGGTGGCGCAACCGCGTTCATAGGAGCTGTCCCCCTACCGCAGGTTAGGGGGACCTCATTGATGTCCGGCCTCATTGATGGAACATGGCGATCTGACTTGAACAAGCCTTTTCACTGCAACTGTTATCGACAACCATCATGACCGAAAGAGTAGCTGTTCTTTTATGACCGCTGCCCACCGTCCGTCTCAGCACCCATTACAAGCTCGCCATTTGGACGTTTCAGCACAGACATAAAATATAGTTCGATACAGGGGGGGGGGTGCAGCAAGACGTCCCACACACCTTTCATGCGTTCCAAAACTCAGACTTTCGCTACCGAGTACGGCCTGGGCTTTGCAACACGTTTTGTGTCGGGAGTGAGGGTCAAGATGCTGTGTCATATCCTATTGAAAAGCCCAAATTCAACAAACACGGCTTCACGCTCACCACCACGAAGTTGGTAAAGTTCACTCCCGAACGGCGACACTAACTGCTGCTGAACGATCGGTCAAAGCCTTGACACGCGAGGCTCTGAGAACATTTAGACCTTGAATGAGTTTACTTTGAAAGGTTACGTTTGCTCTGACATTAGAGTTGATGACCCTTGTTATTTTGGGGGCGACTCCGGTGAACTTGGTGTATCACCTTTCCAACCCCAAACGAGCTAGACGAGGCGGCACGATTCTGAGAGTTGGGCACAGGTGAACCCAAATCACATACGGCGAAACTCTTCACTGTCGCCAGGGAGCTCTACCTATTGCTGTCACTAGTTCGCTTTGGCTGATGCGTCATACTTGCTTGGCCCTCCCCAACTACGTCCCTCTCGTGCCTGTCACCAAAGGAGTCAGTCTAAACACGTTCAGAATATTCTTCACTTTACGCCTAGCCATTGTACGCTTTCGCTGCCTCCTCTTACCTACAGATGGACCCTAGGCCGCATCCCCCAGAAAAAGGAGTGGCCGACGGCAAGGCTCACCTCACACCATCATACGCTCACTCGCACAACGTGAGCTATTTTATGCTAAAGGGTCCGGCCGGTAACCCCGCAACACACTCTGGGTCACGAGTGCGGTCCGAGGATCCGTTCTCGGCAGCAGTTCCAGACAGTTCACTGGTTGACCCCCGCCGCGTCATGATAGCCGGGCCCCTCCCCACCCACGACCATCCCGACAACGTGATGCTAAGGGCGGGAAATCACATCAGAGCAGCGTCAAAATCAACCATTGCACGCTCTCGCGCTACTTCCACACAGTCTCCTTCCTAATGCCTGCTTTGCACCATCCATCCACCCAAACTTCGGTCTACCTCTAGACCTGCGACCACTGACCTTCGCAGTCATCCTTTTTACCAATCTCACTTCATCCATCCTCTACATGTGGCCGAACCATCTCTGAACGAGCGAATACACTTTGTCCTCCAACTTTTTCACCATCCCCGTTCAGATTCGATCTACGTTGTTAGTGATCCGGTCTCTCGGCGTTACTCCGGCCATGCCCTTCAAACATAATCTCAAGTCTCTGCGCCGTTGAACATAGCTGGGACAACAACACCCTCACACCCCTCTTCGCTTCCATCCCTCATGTCCTACAGCTCTTAACTCTTCACTGCTCCCAACACTTTACACCCATTTTTCACACGCACGTTTACTCAGTTTCCACTAGTTCGGTCATCTCCACATGGGAGCTCCTCCAAAACTCCATTTAGGGCAGCGTGTCTTAACCTTTTTGGTGGTACCGAACCCTGCAAGTTCCATACATGCATTCATCGAACCCTTCATCTTGATACCACAATCATACTATTCATTTAATGCAAAACTCTCAATGTAGAGATCACCCCGTCGAACCCCAGAAAACGACTCACCGAACCCCTGGGGTTCGATCGAACCCAGGTTAAGAACCACTGATTTAGGGCGACTCTAATTTTGCTCTCATCGACAGTCCTCGATCATCTCATTACTCTAATCTTACCCACGTTCACTCGAAGCTTAATCCTCTCGCATACTCTACCAAACTCACACTAGCCTACATAGCTTCTCCTCTGAATCCGCAACCAGGGCTGTATCATTCGCAAATGGAAACTGGCTCGACTGCTAACTCCGCCCATTCGCCTCCAACAGCTTCAAGCCACGACCCAGCACACTCTCGTTCACCTCTCTGACCACTCCATCCATATAGAGGTTGAACAGCTAGGGCGACATCGCGCAGCCTTGTCTCTGTCCCACTTTCACCAATCGCTTACCTCGCTTCCCACTCTGATACATGCTCGGCTGCCAACATAGAAACTCTGCACCGCTTTCAGCAGATGTTCGCCCACTCCATACAAACTCAACACCCTCCACAGCGCTTCCCTGTCAATCCTGTCGTATGCCTTCTCCAGATCCTGAAAGCCCAGAACCCGTCCTTTCTATCTGACCTAATTTCCATCAGACTGCCCACGACGTCCATCTGCCCTGTTTTTTTCTCGAGGCATAAGTTTTCTTCTGCTTCTGCTTATGTCTAAAATCTATATTTCGTAGTGTCTCCGAACCACCTCGCAGCATGTATGTCTACAGTTTAACTTCACATCCACGTCCTAATTTGAACGACATGATTATAATTTTTTTGAGGTTAATAAAAGTCAAGTGGCGCTATAATCTTATGTTTTTGTTTGACTACTCGTGTTCTTCCCATTCCGGCTGTCCTCGTGCGAGATTCTCAACCGAGTGCAGATCTCTTGCATGCATGGTGTCACCTTCGTCTCCTCTTCCCTCTGAACAGGTGCTGGGGAACTTACGTCGGTTACGTATCATTTGGCCTCTGGTGTAAGGCAAGTTTAGCATTAATCCCTGCCGCTGCCATCTGTGAGGGCTAACAATATGGCCTCGACACCTTAGGAGTTCCTCCTGTACAGTTTGTGACATCCGTACATACGTTTTGACAGTCGCCTTTTACAAGACAGACTTGACGCAATGGTAAAATTAAGTCTAAATTGCGTTTTCCACCGCATACTTCGGCGCGCTGGAAAACTTTAACACTGCAACTTATTCTCCAACATTGTTTAACTTCCCCTTCCAGACGTACTGCCGGGCCGAAGGGTGCAGCAGTCTCTTCCACCTGCTGTTGCAGGTCTGCCCAGTAGGCGCCGCTGCAACAAGACTCAGTAATTTTGTTTTGTGAACTCGAGCTGGGCGAAGTTACTAATTTTACTACAAATTACTAAAATTTATATGAAGTGAGCCTTAATGTAAACGATCAGTATTGGACTTTATTATTAACTTGTATTTGCATTGAATGTTTGGAAATTGTTCAGCTGCGTATTAAAAACTGGGATTGATAATTTTCTATGTCTTGTCTGCAGAGGTGTCTTGTCTTGGGCGTAAAGGTCGTGGTTTGTGCAACATTGTTTCAAGCTAATATTGCACTTTCCCCGGCCGTTGCGACCGACGACATTTCTTGTGAATACACCGGTTGGAGGAAGTCACGCCTTCAAGAACTTCATTCCCAGTGATGTTATTCAGGATGGGCTAAAAAATGTGATGTGAAACTCCTGCAGTAACTGTTCTTACCTTCTGGAATGCCATTATTAGTCTTTCAATTGAATTGATTGAGTCAGTGCCAGAAGCTTGATGTTCCTGCTGCGACATCTCTCCACCCGCACTGGCAGACTTCATCAGAGCAGTAGAGCAGGGCGGCATGAGGGCAACTTGCTATTACTGGACAAATTGCACTCGTCCCGGCCTGCTGTGCTGCCCATCAACTACGTGGTGCTACCTAGTGGAGCCTGGAATAAATCTTCGTCCATAAGTAGCCTTCAAGTGGTCTACGTGCGACGAACTACAGGCGAGACCGCAAGTGCGCATGCACCTTTCACCCCCTGGACTAAAACGTCCCAGCCTGTGCTTCCACGGGCCCTACTCAGGAGCGTGCGATGACTATCGTTGGGGGTCCGATGGAAACCTCGAATCAAACCTATGCTTCGAGGGAACTAGCCAAGGAGTACGTCGGAGCTCATGTGAAGAACGTCAAACTACTATAGAATCTGCGCAGCTTCAGTTGAACCTTCGAAGTGCCGCGGCGAAGATCTGCACTCTACTTCGGCCGCAGAAAAGGTCTTAGCCGAAGAAGTCAACACATCTGAACATGTGTAGCGATTCGACTGGTTGGCGGTTGCAAACTAACGACTGGGACTGAAAGTGGTCTGCGGTTAGTTGGCAGGTCGTGATGAGGGCACATTTGGATTAATGAAACAAATTGCACTTGTCCCGGCCTGCTTAACTACTACACATCGACACATCGTGATCGCTGCGGCGCTGCCTTCCTAATTTTCGTGTGGCCCGGGAACTCTGGCATTTGCGACTTGAGCTAGAAAATTGTGATTGTTTTATGAAAATGAAAGTACTATTGGTCGAATTTTAAAAGATCCTTTTTTCTGCGTCCGACTGCATAAGTGATGGCCGTCACTGAGCTGACATCGGGCACCTAATTGGTATATGCGCAAGTTGTAGTTCAATCAGCAGCAAAGAAGTTGCCCTACAATCGAAGTTCATAATTTTGAAATCGCCTGGTCTTATGAAAATACTTTGAAGGGAATTTGCTTCCATAAATTTTGATTGTTTCTGTAATTTCTTCCCCGTGGCTATCATCCCTCCGGTGCCGCGTCCGACAACTTACCTTACCTTGACCATCAATCCTCCGGTGCCACGTTACCTGCACGAACACAATTTCTCAGTCTCGTCCGGTCGTGATGAGCGCAACTTGGTTACTTGATCCCAATTGCACTAATCCCGGCCTGCCGGACTGTATATAAATCATCTCTGCTTGCCTGAACACTCTGCTAGTGCTGCCGAGAATGTCTGCCAAGTACCTGATGCTTTATACGAGCTTACGATGAGCGATTTAAATCGATCGAAATCTGATTCAAACTGGAGCTGTAAGTCTTGGTGGCCGGGGCCTCGAAGCGCCTATGAAATGGAGTGAAAGTTGCCAAACACTTCCTTCAGTGTTTTGAATCTACTTGCCGCTGAGGTAATTTTCAGTTTAATTTAAATGTTCTCAATCTCCAAAAACCGATTTAGGGTGAATGGATGATTATCCATTTTATAGATAATTTAACACTTTAAATTAGTATTTTCTTATTTCGTGGGGTCTATTATTTTTTCATAACTTTTTTCATACTGATAAATTTTGCATGTGTTGAGACAAGGTGACCCAGGGAAGGGGGTACTCGTGGGACCCGCGGTACTCGGGGTTTCGGGAACCCGGGGGACTTGGAAGACCAGGAGGATTTGAGTGGACCCACTTGGACCCTTCTGGGTTCCTTTGAGACTCCCTTGAGACCCTTCGGGACATTTGAAAAACTGAAGGAAATGATGCCCCTCTGAATCTTCGAACCTTTGCTCCATCCTTCCAAATCTACGATGAACCTACTCTCCATACGTTAAACCTACTCTCTACATACGTTAAACCTACTCTCTACATACGTTAAACCTACTCTCTACATACGTTAAACCTACTCTCTACATACGTTAAACCTACTCTCTACATACGTTAAACCTACTCTCTACATACGTTAAACCTACTTTCTACATACGTTAAACCTACTCTCTACATACGTAACTCTCTGAGTGGCACTCAGAATCTACGTTGAGTTAACTCGTAATCTACGCTGCACCTACTCTGCCACTCTTCAATTGCCCTCCGGGGAAGTCTGCATTAACTTCGCGTTGGGACTCCAGTGGCAAACGTAATCAAACTACTACTGTAAAATCTCGAATTATTTGAATATTAATTCATTTATTAATATTTACTCATGGTTAACTATAGTTGAACCTTTTTTCTTGACGATTCCATTATTCGTTAATCACACTGCCTAACCATTTATTTATTTCGCAGTACTAGTACCGACCGTCGGGGACAGTCGGCTGCTGGCTCTGGAGGGTGAAGCAGTCAGGACTACGAACCAATCACAAACTGGTGTAGTAATGACGTGGAATACTCAACATTGCAGTGTCTTCTCTTCGAGAGTTGTTGGTAACAACGGTCAAAAGAATGGTTTGTTCTGAACTATTTTCAGGGTATTCCGGAAAAACTATGGAAATGTGCCGTCAGAATAGTGATCTTGAGTCTGGTCTGGAATAGTGATCATGAGTCGGATCTCTGCTCGCCGTCGCGTTAAAGAGTCGTTCCCACTATTTGAAAGTGATCAATAACAGTGCCGACGTGTCTGTTCTATTTGTGGACCTCTTAATTTTTTTGCTTGTAATGAGGCTCTAATCTATTATTAATTGTTTGCGGGGGCTGATGAGTGCAGCACAAGTTTGATCTGTTATTTCTAGTGGCAGGAAATCTCTTGTTCCCGTGCAGTATACAAATTGAGAACCCCTCCACGGTACAGGCTGGTCCGTAGTTTGTGCTGGGCCGGGACCTTGAACCGCACGTTTGTTTGCATTGTTTGTGATGCTTTAAAATTTAACGTCAATTGAAATCGATGTAAGTAAAGCCTGTCGAGAGGCCCCTGGCGCGAACCAGGGGGCCGATGGGGAGTTGAAAGAAACTCTATTTAGGAGGGGACCAGCACCACCAGAAACGAAGATTTCAACGGTCAAAAACATCAGCCTCGCCAAGATGACCAGCGCCGCCTCGGCGGAAGACTACTGGAAGGACAGCCGCAACGGCTAGTCGATCTTACCTCTCTGAACAGGAAGCAGAAGTTCTTGCCGCAGAACCTAGCACAATCGACGACCGTCTAACGAGACGCGAGGGTCGTGTCAAGACCTTTTCCTCCATATCCACGAACTAGTGAAAAACAAACTACCTAAAGAACCCGCAACTTATACAAGTACCTCCACCTCTACGTCTGACGACAACTTCGAGAACTCTTCACCCCTCAAAAACCCCAACCAAGCTTCAAGGGCTGCAAGGAAGAAGAAATACACGCTATTCTATGAACACACTTAATCAACAATAGTCATACCTTTCCCGAACACCTGAAGATCACGTTCGACGCCAACGACAGACCGGATATTTGTCCATATTCTCATAAGGAGCTGGGCTCTTTCACTGGCCGCCCAGTCCTGAGCGTCACCACCAGCGGCGACGAATGCTTTGCCATCATAGTAGACACAAAACTTCTAAGTGACACGATTCTCTCCAAAAACAGACCGGAGAAAGTCATGCAAAATAGTGCCACATCAGAGTTCCTCTTGAAGTTGAAGTTTGATCTACGTTGAAGATACCAGCAACCAAGAAGTAAACGTCATATGGAAACCAAAGCAAGAATCTCAACAAGAATTAGAACGAGCTGTATTTGCCCTGAGGAACACAAATTCTACAGGAATAGATGGTCTAGCCCTCCAATATCTGAAAAACAGCCTTATAGTTACCTTGCCTTATATCAGCACAGTTATTAACACCTCCATAGCAAGTGAAACTTTTCCAGAGATCTGGAAACATGCGATCATGACGGCAATTCATAAATCTGGGGACAAGAAAGAACCATACAACTGTCTTCTGCCTGTCCTATCCAAGATTGTAGAATTAATAATATCCATATAATAAATTGATCGATTAACGGAGGAGTCGGCATTAACTTCGCGTTGGGACTCCGGTAGAACATGGAAGCAAATACAAATAAAAGTTGATTGATTACCTCTAATCAAACGAGCTGTTCAATGCCTGCCAGTATGATTATCAGCAAAAATTGTCGACAAAAAACTCACTTATGAGCATCACAGAAGATCTGTACATGAACTTTGAGGGGCAGATATCTCTGCTGGTATTGCTAACTTATCGAAAGCATTAGACAGATACAGACACTAGGCCGCATCCCCCAGAAAGGGGGGTGGCCGACGGCAAGGCGCACCTCACACACTCGCACAACTTGGCCCTTTCGTGCTTAAGGGTCCGGCCGGTAGCCCCTCAACTTACACTCTGGGTCCCGAATGCACAGAGGAACCGTCGTCAGCAGCAGGGCCCGACAGTTTTCACTGGTTTACCCCCGCCGCGTCATAATGGCCGGCCCCCCCCCACCCACGACCATCCCGACA
>SDVV010001494.1:0-25562 GCA_016164225.1 Gammarus roeselii
TTTTATTTGTTTGATTTGTTTAGTTGTTATAGTTTTTTTTCCGTTGTTTTAGTTGTTGTAGTTGTTTAGTTGTTTTGGTTGTTATAGTTGTTGTAGTTATTTTAGTTGTTTTAGTTGGTTTAGTTGGTTTTAGTTGTTAGAGTTGTTTTAGTTGTTATAATTGTTTTAGTTGGTATAGTTGTTTTAGTTGCTTTAGTTGTTTTAGTTGTTTTAGTTGTTTAATTGTTTTTTAGGTGTTTTAGGTGTTTTAGTTGTTTTAGTTGTTTTAGTTGTTTTAGTTGTTTTAGTTGTTTTACTTGTAATAGTTGTTTGAGTTGATCAACTTGTTTTAGTTGTTATAGGTCTTCTAGTTGTTTCAGTTGTTTTAGTTGGTATTGTTGTTTTAGTTGTTAGTTGTTTTAGTTGTTATAGTTGTTTTAGTTGTTCCAGTTGTTCTAGTTGTTATAGTTGTTTTAGTTATTTTAGTTGTTCTAGTTGTTTTAGTTGTTTAAGGTGTTATAGTTGTTATATGTGTTATTGATGTTTCAGGTGTTATAGTTGTTTTAGTTGTTATAGTTGTTTTAGTTTTTATAGGTGCTTTAGTTTTTTTAGGTGTTTTAGTTGTTAAAGATGTTATAGTTGTTTTAGTTGTTTTAGTTGTTGTAGTTGTTTTAGTTGTATTAGGTTTTGTAGTTGTTTTAGGTTTTTTAGTTGTTTTAGGTGTTATTGTTGTTATAGGTGTTATACATGTATAAGGTGTTCTAGTTGTTTGAGGTGTTGGAGTTGTTTTCGTTGTTCCAGTTGTTCTAGTTGTTTTAGTTGTTATAGGTGTTATAGTTGTTTTCGGTATTTTAGTTGTTCTAGGTGTTTCAGTTGTTATAGTTATCTTAGTTGTTATAGTTGTTTTAGGTGTTTTAGTTGTTTTAGTTGTTCTAGTTGTTATAGGTAGTTTAGTTGTTTCGGGTATTAGAGTTGTTTTTTAGTTGTTTTAGTTGTTTTAGTTGTTTCAGTTGTTTATAGTTATTCTAATTGTTTTAGTTGTTTTAGTTGTTTAGTTATTTTAATTGTTTTAGTTGTTTTAGATGTTTTAGTTGTTCAAGTTGTTTTTAGTTGTGATACTTGTTTTAGTTGTTCTAGTTGTTATAGTTGTTTTAGTTATTTTAGTTAATATAGCTGTTTTAGTTGTTCTAGTTGTTTTAGTTGTTATGAGGTGTTCAAGGTTTCTTAGGTGTTATCGGTGTTCTAGTTGTTATAGGTGTTTTAGTTGTTTTAATTGTCTTAGGTGTTCATGTTGTTTAGGTGTTATAGTCGTTTTAGTTGTTTAGTTGTTTTAGGTGTTTGAGTTGTTTTAAGTGTTTTTGTTGTTATAGGTGTTTGAGTTGTTGAGTTGTTTTAGTTGTTTTAGTGGTTTTAGTTGTTTTAGTTGTCCTAAATGTTTTAGTTGTTCTAGTTGTTTAGTTGTTTTAGTTGTTTTCGATGTTTTAGTTGTTATAAGTGTTTTAGTTGTTATAGTTGTTTTAGTTGTTTTAGTTGTTTTAGTTGTTTTAGTTGTTATAGTTGTTCAAGTTGTTTTAATTGTTTTAGTTGTTATAGTTGTTACAGTTGTTATAGTTGTTTTATGTGATTTAGTTGGTTAAGGTGTTATAGTTGTTCTAGTTGTTTTAGTTGTTCTAGTTGTTTAGTTGTTATAGGTGTTTTAGCTGTTGTAGGTGTTCTAGTTGTTGTATGTGTTTTAGTTGTTAAAGGTGTTTTAGTTGTTTTAGTTGTTTTAGTTGTTTAGTTGTTATAGTTGCTTTAGTTGTTTTGGTTGTTTAGTTGTTGTAGTTGTTATAGTTGTTCTAGTTGTTTTAGTCGTTATAATTGTTTTGGTGTTTAGTGGTTTTAGTTGCTCTAGGTGTTTTAGGTGTTTTAGTTGTTTTAGTTGTTTAGTTGTTATAGTTTTTTTAGTTGTTTTGGTTGTTATAGTTGTTCAAGTTGTTTTAGTTTTTTTAGTTGTTTTAGGTGTTCTAGTTGCTTTAGTTGTTTAGTTGCTTCAAGTGTTTAGATGTTATAGTTGTTTTAGTTGTTTTAGTTGTTTCTATTTGTTTCAGTTGTTCTAACTGTTATAGTTGTTTTAGTTGTTATAGTTGTTATAGTTGTTTTAGGTGTTATAGTTGTTTTAGGTGTTTTATTTGTTTAAGGTGTTATAATTGTTTAGTTGTTTTAGTTGTTTGAGTTGTTGAAGTTGTTTTAGGTGTTGTGGTTGTTATAGGTGTTACGGTTGTGGTAGGTGTTTAAGTTGTTTTATGTGTGTTTGTTGTTTTTAGGTATAATAGTTGTTATAGGTGTTTCAGCTGTTATAGGTGTTATAGTTGTTTTAGGTGTTTCAGTTGTTATAGGTATTTTAGTTGTTTTGGGTGTTCTAGTTGTTTTAGTTGGTATAGTTGGTTTAGTTGTTTTAGTTGTTTTAGTTGTTCTAGTTGTTTCAATTGTTTTAGTTGTTCCAGTTGTTTTAGTTGTCATAGGTGTTTTAGGTGTCATAGGTGTTCTAGTTGTTTTAGTTGTTTTAGTTGTTTTAGTTGTTTTAGTTGTAATAGTTGTTTTAGTTATTATTGTTGGTTTAGTTTTCTAGTTATTTTAGTTGTCTTGAATGTTTTAGGTGTTATATGTGTTAGTTGTTTTAGTTGTTTTAGTTGTTTTAGTTGGTTTATGTGTTAGTAATTTTAATTGTTTTAGTTGCTTTAGTTGCTTTAGTTGTTTAGTTGTTTTAAATGTTATTGGTGTTTTAGTTGTTTTAGGTGTTATAGTTGTTTCAGTGGTTCTAGTTGTTTTAGTTGTTATAGTTGTTTTAGTTGTTATAGTTGTTATAGTTGTTTTAGTAAATTAATTAATTTCTAGTGGTTTTAGTAGTTTTAGGTGTTCAAGTTGTTCTAGTTGTTCCTGGTGTTTTAGTTGTTTTAGGTGTTATAGTTGTTTCAGTGGTTCTAGTTGTTTTAGTTGTTATAGTTGTTTTAGGTGTTTCAGGTGTTATAGGTGTTCTATGTGTTGTAGGTGTTTTACGAGTTTTAGTTGTTTCAGGTGTTTTAGTTGTTAGGCGTTTTAGTTGTTGTAGGTGTTTCAGTTGTTTTAGGGGTTTTAGTTGTTTAAGTGTGTTAGTTTTTTTAATGTTTCAGTTGTTATAGGTGCTTTAGATGTTTAAGTTGTTTCAGTTGTTTCAGTTGTTCTAGTTGTTTTAGTTGTTCAGTTGTTTTAGTTGTTTTTATTGTTTTAGTTAGTCTAGTTGTTTTAGTTGTTTTAGGTGTTATAGCTGTTTTAGGTGTTATAGTTGTTTAGTTGATTTAGTTGTTTGGTTGTTTAGTTGTTTAGTTGTTTAGTTGTTTAGTTGTTTAGTTGTTTTAGTTGTATTAGTTGTTTTAGTTGTTTTAGTTGCTTTAGTTATTTTAGTTGTGCTAGTTGATCTAGTTGTTTTAGTTGTTCTAGTTGTTTTTGGTGTTCGGTTGTCATTGGTGTTATAGTTGTTTTAAGTGTTTCAGTTGTTTTGGGTGTTATAGTTGTTATAGTTGTTTTAGTTGTACAAGTTGTTTCAGTTGTTTTAGTTGTTTTTAGTTGTTATAGTTGTTTTAGTTGTTATAGTTGTTTTAGTTGTTATAGTTGTTTTAGTTGTTCTAGTTGTTTCTGGTGTTCTAGCTGTTTTGGGTGCTGGAGTTGTTACAGGCGTTTAGTTGTTTTATGTGTTTTACATGTTATAGGTGGTTTAGTTGTAATAGTTGTTTTATGTGTTTCATGTGTTATAGTGGTTTTAGGTGTTTAGTTGTTTTATGTGTTATAGTGGTTTTAGGTGTTTTAGTTGTTTTAGGTGTTCTAGGTGTTTTATGTGTTGTAGTTTGTCAGCTGTTCTAGTTGTTTAAGTTGTTTTAGTTGTTCTAGTTGTTTTAGTTGTTTTAGTTGTTTTAGTTGTTCCAGTTGTTTTAGTCGTTTTAGTTGTTGTAGGTGTTTTAGTTGTTAGTTGTCCTAGGTGTTTTTGGTGTTTAGTTGTTTAGTTGTTTTAGTTGTTTTAATTGTTTAGTTGTTTTAGCTAATTAGTTGTTATTGTTGTTTAAGTGTTTTAGTTGTTTTAGGTGTTATAGGTGTTATAGGATTTTTTGGTGCTTAAGGTGTTACAGGTTTTTTAGGTGATCTAGGTGTTTTAGGTGTTCTATGTGTTTTAGTAGGTTGTGGTGTTTTAGTTGTTTAGGTGTTTTAGTTGTTTTAGGTGTTTCAGTTGTGTTAGGGGTTTTAGTTGTTCAGGTGTGCTAGTTGTTTTGTAGGTGTTTTATTTATTATAGGTATTTTAGTTGTTTCAGGTGTTCTAGTTGTTTTAAGTGTTATAGTGGTTCTGAGTGTTTTAGTTGTTTTAGTTGTTTTAGTTGTTTTAGTTGTTTTAGTTGGTCTAGTTGTTTTAGTTGTTTAGGTGTTTTTAGTTGTTTTATGTGTTTAAGTTGTTTAGTTGAATTAGTTGTTTTATTTGTTCTAGTTGTTTTAGTTGTTATAGTTGTTCTAGTTGTTTTAGTTGTTTAGTTATTTTAGTTGTTGTAGTTGTTCTAGTTGTTTTAGTTGATTTAGTTGTTTCAGTTGTTATAGGAGTTTCAGTTGTTTTAGGTGTTATAGTTTTTTCAGTTGTTGTAGTTGTTTTAGGAGTTTTCAGTTGTTGTAGTTGTTTTAGTTGTTGAAGGTGTTATATGTGTGTTCAAGGTGTTCTAGTTGTTTTATGTGTTATAGTTGTTTAAGTTGTTTAGTTGTTTTAGTTGTTATAGTTGTTTAGTTGTTTTAGTTGTTTTAGGTTTTTTAGTTGTTCTAGTTGTTATAGTTGTTTTATTATTATTCAGTAGTTTAGTTGTCATAGGTGTTTCAGTTGGTTAGGTGTTTTAGTTGTTCTAGTTGTTTAGTTGTTATAGTTGTTTTAGTTGCTATAGTTGTTTCAGGTGTTCTAGTTGTTTGGGTGTTGTAGTTGTTATAGGTGTTTTAGTTGTTCTAGGTGTTTCCGGTGTTATAGGTGATTAAGTTGTTTTAGTTGTTTTAGGTGATGTATGTGTTATAGTGGTTTTAGGTGTTTCAGTTGTTATAGGTGCTTCAGTTGTTTTTAGGTGTTTTAGTTGTTTTAGGTGTTTAGTTGTTTAATGTCTTTTAGTTGTTTTGGTTGTTTTAGGTGTTCTAGTTGTTTTGGGTGTTGTAGTTGTTATAGATATTTATTAGTTTTTGGTGTTGTAGTTGTTATAGGTGTTATAGTTGTATTAGTTGTTTTATGTGTTTTCTGTGTTATAGTGGTTTAGGTGTTTAGTTGTCTCAGGTAATTTAGTTGTTTAGGTGTTTTAGTTGTTCTAGGGGTTTTAGTTGCTTAGGTGCTTTACTTGTTTAAGGTATTTGTGTTGTTTTAGTTGTTTTAGTTGTTATAGTTGTTTTAGGTGATCGAAATGCTTTAGTTGTTTAGTTGTTTTAGGTGTTATAGTTTTTTTTAGTTGTTATAGATGTTGTAGTTGTTTCAGCTGTTCTAGTTGTTTTAGTTGTTTTAGTTGTTTTAGTTGTTACAGTTGTTTTAGTTGTTTGTAGTTATTTTAGTTTTTTGATGTTATAGGTGTTCCAGGTGTTCCAGTTGTTCTATGTGTTTTAGTTGTCCTTGGTGTTTTAGTTGTTATAGTTGTTTTAGTTGTTGAGGTGTTCTAGTTGTTTCAGTTGTTATGGTTGTTTTTATTCGTTTAAGTTGTTTTTGTTGTTGTTGGTATTTTAGATGTTCTAGGTGTTTGGGTGAGTTAGGTGTTTTAATTGTTTTAGGATTTTTAGTAGTTTTAGGTGTTTTAGTTGTTATAGGAGTTGCAGTTGTTATAGGTGTTCTAGTTGTTTTAGGTGTGTCAGTTGTTTATAGTTGTTTTAGTTGTTAGAGGTGTTTTAGTTGTTATAGATGTTTTAGTTGTTTTAGGCGTTTTAGTTGTTGCTGGTGCTTCAGTTGTTTTAGGTGATTTAGTTGTTTTAGGTGTTAAAGTTGTTATAGGCGTTCTAGTTGTCTAGGTTTTTTAGTTGTTTCAGGTGTTTTAGTTGTTTTAGGTGTTTAATTGTATTATTTGTTATAGTTGTTTGAGTTGTTATGGTTGTTTTTGTAGTTTTAGTTGTTATAGTCGTTATAGGTGTTATAGTTGTTTTAGGTGTTTTAGTTGTTTCAGGTGTTTGTGGTGTTATAGGTATTATAGTTGTTTTATGGGTTTTAGTTGTTTAGGTATTTTAGTTGTTTTAGTTGTTTAGTTGTTATACTTGTTTTAGTTGTTTTCTCTGTTATAGTTATTTTAGTTTTTTGGTGTTTTAGGTGCTCCAGGTGTTCTAGATGTTATATGTGTTTCAATTGTTCTAGGTGTTTCAGTTGTTTTGGGTGTTTTAGTTGTTAAGGTGTTCAAGTTGTTCTAGGTTTTTTTTTTCAGTTGTTTTATGTGTACTAGTTGTTATAGTTGTTTCTATTTGTTTCAGTTGTTTTTGTTGTTGAAGGTGTTCTAGATGTTCTGGGTGTTTAGGTGAGTTAGGTGTTTTAGTTGTTTAAGGCGTTTTAGTTGATGTAAGTGTTTTAGTTCTTATAGGTGTTCTAGTTGTTTCAGGTGTTATAGTTGATTTAGGTATTTTAGTTGTATAAAGGTATTTTAGTTGTTATAGTAGTTTTAGTTGTTATAGTTGTTCTAGTTTTTCTAGTTTTTTTAGTTGTTTTAATTGTTTTAGTTGTTTTAGTTGTTATAGTTGCTTTAGTTGTCTGAGTTGTTCAAGTTGTTTTAATTGTTTTAGTTGTTTTAGTTAATCAAAGTGTTATAGTTGTTACAGGTGTTTTAGTTGTTTATAGTTGTTGTAGTTGTTATAGGTGTCGTAGTTGTTTCAGGTGTTCTAGTTGTTTTAGATGTTGTAGTTGTTTCTAGTTGTACCAGTTGTTTTAGTTGTTTTAGTTGTTATAGTTGTTCTAGTATTATTAGTTGTTTTAGTTTTTAAGTTGTTTTAGTTGTTCTAGGTGTGTTAGTTGTTTAGGTGTTTCAGTTGTTGTAGGTGTTTTAGTAGTTATATGTGTTTCGGGTGTTGTAGGTATTTTTGTTGTTTAGGTGTTTTAGTTGTTATAGGTGTTGTAGTTCTTTTTAGTTCTTTTAGTGTTTTAGTTGTTTTAGTTGTTTTATGTGTTTTAGTTGTTCTAGTTGTTAAAGTTGTCTTAGTTGTTTAAGTTGTTCTAGTCGTTTCAGTTGTTTCAGTTTTTTAGTTGGTATAGTTGTTATAGTTGTTTCCAGGTGTTTTAGTTGTTTTAGTTGTTATAGTTGTTTTAGGTGTTTTAGTTGTTATGGGTGTTGTATTTTTTTTTAGTTCTTATAGTTTATTAGTTGTTTTAGTGGTTTTAGTTGTTTAAGTTGTTTGAGTTGTTCAAGTTGTTATATTTGTTTTAAAGTTTTAGTTGTTTATAGGTGTTTTAGTTGTTTCAGTTGTTTTAGTTGTTATAGTTGTTTTAGTTGTTTCAGGTGTTTAAGTTGTTTTAGTTGTTATAGTTGTTTTAGGTGTTTTAGTTGTTGTAGTCGTTTTATTTGGTTCAGTTGTTTTAGTTGTTATAGAGGCTTTAGTTGTTATAGGTGTTTTAGTTGTTAAGGTGTTCAAGTTGTTCTAGGGGTTTTAGTTGTTTAAGTTGTTTTAGGTGTACTAGTTGTTTTAGTTGTTATAGTTGTTTATATTTGTTCAAGTTGTTTTTGTTGTTGTATGTGTTTTTGATGTTTTAGTGTTTAGGTGAGTTAGGTGTTTCAGTTGTTTAAGGTGTTTTAGTTGTTGTAGGTGTTTAGTTATTATAGGTGTTCTAGTTGTTATAGGTGTTTTAGTTGTTATAGGTAGTTTAGTTGTTTCGGGTATTTTAGTTGTTCAAGTAGTTTTGATTGTTCTAGTTGTTCTAATTGTTCTAGTTGTTTTAGTTGTTTTAGTTGTTATAGTGGTTTAAGTTGTTATAGTTGTTGTAGTTGTTTTAGTTGTTATAGTTGTTATAGTTGTTCAAGGTGTTATTAGTTGTTTAAGTTGTTCTAGTTGTTTCAGTTGTTTCAGTTGTTTTAGTTGTTATAGTTGTTATAGTTGTTTCAAGTGTTCTAGTTGTTTTAGTTGTTATATTTGTTCTAGGTGTTTTAGTTGTTATAGGGGTTGTAGTTTTTTTTAGTTCTTTTAGTTGTTTAGTTGTTTTAGTTGTTTTAGTTGTTTAAGTTGTTTGAGTTGTTCAAGTTGTTATAATTGGAGGGCTGAGATGTCAACTGGGTTAACTACACAAATTTTGCCGGATCTGAAGATATAAACGCAAAGTAAGTTAAGCGCTTATTTGAGAGCTCTTTACCAGGATTTTGTCTAACCCTGAAAAAGAGAGCTTGGCTTAAGTACTTGACTTGATCTTCCGCACGCCAATCGAGTCCGTATACCATAGCACGCACAACTGGGTTAACTGCAGGCCGTTCAACTCAGCTTTAATTCACGTAATGTGACCGCCCTACGTGGGAGTCTGCATTAACTTCGCGTTGGGACTCCGGTGGAACATGAAAGCAAATAACAAATAATAAATAACGTGTCGTGAATCGTGTATAACAACGGACATTTCTTACAGTTATCAATGTTATAATTTTGTATCGATCAAAGCATAACCAAATAAAAATAACTAGAAATATTTCTTGAACCATGCCACATACACGAAATTTAATGATTCTATTCAATGGAAAGTGCGTGGATCAAGTGAATCCCGCTTCAGATATTGCTGATACTTCCTACATCGCATCAGTTTTCAGCTGCAAGTAGCAACATCTTAAGGTAAATCATCTTTAGAGAGTGTTTAATATATTGCAGGCACCAAACACCGAATAACAATATGCAAACTAAAGAAAAGTGGATGACGTCTGTCCACCTTCAGTTTTCTTTGCTGACCTGCCGATTTACGGTTACCCCTTTTTCTGCATCCCACATCACGGCAAATAGTTCATGCATTCAGCGATAACTAATGAGGTAATGTGAGTTATGCTTTATTTTATGCATTACATGTCTTTGACTTATAAACAAGTACAAGTTCTTAAGTTGATGTAGTTACGTGGTGAACAACACCTTTGATGTGAATGAAGTGAATCAGCTGTATTGCACCACTAAAATAGGTGACGTAACCAGCATGCATTCGTTTAGTTCCTGTGAAATGGTGAAGCCAAATTCTCGCTAACGAGACTAATATTACTGATAAAAACTCGCAAGGGACTGACCATGAAGATTCGTCCATTGAATCCGTTTTTTAATAGAAAAGCTGTTGGAAAAGTTTTTCTGAACAATATACAAAATGCATGTTTCGCCAACATCACAAACGTTTAGGATTGTCGCTTAACCTCCTCTCGCCCCTCTCTTCTCTCAGTACGTATATACGTTTAGTTAGTTTGATTTGATTTGAGCCTCATTTCCACCAGAGCCTCAACGTGAGTCATATTAGGCTCCCCCGTAGGGTGCAGAATAGTTAGTGTATTGAAAAGAAGATAACTGGTTATTCTTCTACTTCTCTTTTCGAATTGCAAGTTTTGTCTAACAGAAGCATTGATCTTATGTACATTTTTACGTAAGCCTGATCAATAGCCAGTAATGAATGCACAACATCACGATTCGGAACGATCTTCCATCCAAATCCCTCAGGATTTTGATCATCCATTCGATTGATACATGCTGAATATTTAACCCTGATTTTATCTGAGTCTCGTCTGAAAATACCCATCCAACAGTCCCCATAGATTTTAAATGGTAGGTGCACACTCAATTCCTAAGATAATGAAATTAAATTTAGCTCCACCCCATATACTTCGTTTACTCCAGTCATGGCTGCAAGCGATCGACACGCACAGAAAACCACAGTTCATTGAAGAAAATAGCGAACATAATTTTAGGAATAACCATGTATTTTTTCTTCATTCATTTCCAGAACAGAAAGTCATTTATTGAATGACGTTGAAATTGTCTGTGGACAAAAAAAAAAACAGAGCCAGGGAAGGTGCATGCCAATCTGATTATTTTATACATCAAATCAGACGTGTAGCTATATTTTCCAAAGCAGCAGCGATTATTTATTAGTTTATTGAATAGACTGTAATAAAACCTAACTTCGGTTTCTAACAAGGTCCTCCAGATTCTTCAACTTCCATGTCTAATATCGTAAATAGACGACACTTTCAACCGAAACCAATCTGTCACTAAATTGATAGGCACCGTTTCAATTCGAACGCTACTTTCAAAGACGATGATATTTCTGAATCGTTGCCCCTGTGTCTATGTACTGTAGCAAGTGCGTATTTTATTTGCTTTATTATTCTTCCATCAGTGTCATCTCGGTTTTTTGGAATTTGTGATACCTGCCTTTCCTTGGCGCCGAATGAATCATAAGGGATTTGGTATGTCATGCCACAATTTCAATTAACTGACAATACGAGTGAACCCTTGTACTTGGAAGTGGACAACTCATTGCGATGCATTATTTCAGTGAGATCATATATCATGATTAGATAAAATTTTATTAAGGGATCATCTCCATCGGTGCTCTGATGCGATTCTTTGTGAACTCCCCGGAGGATGCGAGATAGTGTGTCGTTCATACTCATCTGGGTGTGTCGGTGTCGGTAACGTCTTCCCCATTTGCGACATGGCTGTCGCAAAACCACACAGGTTACCTTTCCGCGGATCATAAATACCGAAAAACGTAACGAGATTCTGCATTTCCTGGAAAATTGTATTTCCGCTAACTGTAGGCAGGGTTTGACAAAATACAGCATCGTAAGGTAGTTATAGAGTATCTTGACGCAATTTTACTGTATCTGGAGACTGGATGCAATTGTACAGTATCCTGCTGCAACTGTACAGTGTATTGATGCAATGGTGCATTGTCTTAGTGCAACTTTACAATGTCTTGGCGCAATTGTACAGTTTCTTGATGCAACTGTGCAGTATCTTGCTGCAATTATTCAGTGTCCATACGCAATTGTACAGTGTCTTGCATCAATTAAATAGTAAAATGATGGATGAAATTTATACAGTATCGTAACGCAATTATACAGTTCTTTGATGCCATTTCAGAGTATATTATTGCAATTACAGACTATCTAGATGCATTTATACAATATCTTGCAGCAATTTTACTGCATCTGAATGCAATAATGCAATGAGTGTATTGATGTAATTATACAGAGTCTCACAGTGTCTTGTCGCAAATGTGGTGTTCATGCAATTATACAGTATCACAAGACAATTATTCAGCATCCAGTTTCATTTGCAAATACTTTCAGATGTCTACTAGGTTATGGAAAGTATTTCTCAGAATGAGTATCGATATTTTAGTTTGACCAACGCTGTCGCATTAGGACAGTTGGCATTTGTCGAGAGGGTCGCATTAGGGCATAATGGTGGAGACGTCGTACGTGTTGATTCTGTGCTAACCCTCCTTCCTCTTCCTTCGCTGCCCTTATCTAATGAAGAATACATCTTGTCCATATTTTCTTGCTTTACTTCGGAATGTTACGCTTATTAGACAATAAAATGAGATATCAAGTGAGCCTCGACACCCTACGTCTGATAAAATACCCATTACCCGTTCTTGTGTAGACGGAGAGCCCTTGTAGATCAGCGCAGCACAACCACCTAACCGCACCCTGAGCACAACAACCCAACCGCATCCTGAGCACAACAACCCAACCACATCCTGAGCACAACAACCCAACCGCACCCTGAGCACAACAACCCAACCGCATCCTGAGCACAACAACCCAACCGCATCCTGAGCACAACAACCCAACCGCATAATGAGCACAACAACCCAACCGCACCGAACTAATTCACGCTATATCAGATTAAGGTGGTTACCTCCACCGGATTTCTGACGCGAATAGATTAGATTTTGGAGGTGTATCTCCACTAGAGCTCTGAAGAAAGATTTTGCGAGCTCTTCCGTAGGGCGGGTGTCTCTGTTGGAATATCGGGATTTCCATTCTCCGACAGTGGGTTTGACCGATAGCAAATCTGTCATTGTTGCCACATACACCACCATCAACACACGTCTCTTCCAAGTAACAGGTTTTGTTTCAGTGCGTGTCTACGTGTATGTACTCGTCGATGCACACTTGAAAAATACTTTCCTCTATTTTGTTAGCGTGTGTTAGCAATATCGACTATTATGCCAATATTGTTAGGTGAAACTCTTGTGTTGATATTGTGATGATCAGGAACAGCCCCTCAAGTGACCTACTCCGTCTGCACCTCCAGACTAACGTACTGGATATTGTAATGACAAGCAACAAATCCCACAAGTGACCTATTCTGTCTGACTAACATCTGAAAAAAAATCCACCCTGTCAAACCAGTGTTATTGGTGCTCCATTAGCACGATTTCAAACCAGTGTTATTGGTGTTCCATTAGCACGATTTCAAACCAGTGTTATTGGTGTTCCATTAGCACGAGTTCAAACCAGTGTTACTAGTGTTCCATCAGCACGATTTCAAACTAGTATTATTGGTGTTTTATTAGAACGATTTCAAACCAGTGTTATTAGTGTTCCATTAGCACGATTTAAAACCAGTGTTATTGGTGTTCCATTAGCACGAGTTCAAACCAGTGTTACTAGTGTTCCATCAGCACGATTTCAAACCAGTGTTATTGGTGTTCTATTAGCTAGATTTCAAACCAGTGTTATTAGTGTTCCATTAGCACGATTTCAAACCAGTGTTACTGTTGTTCCATTAGCACGATTTCAAACCAGTGTTATTAGTTTTCTAGTGGCTAGACTTCTAAGCAGTGTTATTCGTGTCATATTAGCTCGATTTATAAACAGTGTTATTAGTGTTCTATAATCTCGATTTCTATCTTTACTCACTTTATCTTTATTTCGGCTGTATTACCAGACTGTACTTTATCACTGTAAGTGAGTTTATGAGCATACGGGATGTGAACATTTAGCTCCATAATTATAATTGGAAAACGTGTTTCCGCACTGTTAGGATACCTCTGCATAAGTATAACTTGAAAATGAAGTTTCGCCCTGTTAGGATACCTCTGTTAGGATGCAACACTATTAGGATGCTGCTCTAGTTTGTTCATGTCATATTTTAGCTGTGCATGTGTGAACAATGAACTGTGCTACCTGTCTGTCTGAAACAGTATTTAAGATTTTATTAGTATTTCAAATTTCAACGATCCTAAATCTGGCCGGCTCTTTGTAACAGAACCATAACCCGCATGTAATAATTCCGTTTTAATTCCGTTCTAAAGTGCATTCGACGATAACGGGCATTCAACTCACTCGCATTTGAATTAATCCCGTTTCAATTCCGCTTTCGAATCGTCGATAGAATCGTCACACCCCGTATCTAATTATAGGTAGTACATTCACATCTGTTATCTACAAAAAAACCGTTAAACTTATTGTTCACGTATCTGCTGTTTACAGGGATAAAGAACATAGCACTTTGTCTTCAAGTTCACGGTTTGTAGCTGCTCACTCAAAAAGTTCAATATGACTTGTACGATGAAACTAGACTGTGTAACCTGCCGCCAATCGTACACTCCCGAACTAATGTATGATGGTAGCTCTTCTATGCAAACGCGAAAAAAGCCTTCAAACGGAGAGTGCAAAATAGCTAGCTGTAAATTCTGCCAACATGCCGAAGAGATTAAACAACTGAAAGCACAGTTAACTCATGCTTCTGGTGGCCCATCCAACGCAGATGCAGTTAACGCCAATACAAGGCTGCTAGCTGTTGAATTAGAACTGAAAAGCGTGCAGAAACAATTTGGCGAACTCGAAGATGTGATAAATAGCGAAATAGAAGCAACAAAAGAGATTGCTAAAACTACCCTGCTTCGGGTAAATGAACTCCGAGTGCACTTAGACTCGGAACTGGCAAAGAAACTTACAGCTTTAGACTCAGAGACCAACGACCAAATCAAATCGATAGAAAATACGGTCAACAGTACTGAGACACTCTAAACAACTGTAGTAAACAGGCGGCAGGCAGTCAGTGGTAAAGAATCACAGGTCGGGCGACAGTCCTGTCACACCCGAACTGATACAAGCAACCGTTTCGATGTATTGACGATGAAATGGACTCTCAAATCCCCGTGGAAATAATCTTAATTGGCGATTACAATGTCAGCTCCATCAAACCAAATCAGCGAAAAGAAAGAGTCCAACTAAAATGCTCTGTAAACCAGACTTGAAAATTGACGATATTGAAGGAATAATCAAAAAGGAGAACATACCTTCATCTAAACCAATCATACAATATGTCGGGGCAAAAGACGTGGTGGTGCAGACTGAAGAAACATGGGTAAGGTATAAAACCATGCTAACAAACGTCAAAAGATCGCACTCGAACATCCATTTCACTGGCATCCTGCCCCATCCAAACCAAGGTAGACACAATTTGAGCAAGATGATATTTCTAAACAATCGCATAGCATCGTTTTGCAAAGCACAACAAATCTCATTCTCGGACCATTGGGAAACGATGATCAACCTCAAAAACCATGAATTCGATATAATCACAAACAAGGCACGCATAAACACGTCTGGGCTTGATACCCTCGAGTGCATCCTTCTGAATATTAGTGCTGGCCTTGTCACCGAAATTAAATCAAAAACTTTTTCGACGCCAAACACAAGACTCGGCTGTTACTGCCGAACGGAATGAGTCAACAGCCACCACCAGAGAAATTAGCAATCACGGACCATGCAGTAACGATAGAGGAGCAACCCACAAAAACAGTTTCACCACTTCCAAAAGAGTTCATCAAAAAAACACAGCAGCACCCAACCGCAGCCGAAGAATTTCTGGCAGGATTTCGAGCCAAAATACTTTCTAATGTTACTATGTAAACGCTAGAAGTCTCCGAGACAAAATGGACGAATTAGGAACCCTCGCAATTAACGATAAGATCGACATAATAGCCATCACAGAAACGTGGATGAAATCAAGCACTAGAAATTATCTGGGCGAATTCACACTCCCGGGTTTTTCCCTATTTCACAAAGATAGACTAGGCCGTGAGGGTGGAGGAGTGTTGTTTCTCGTGAGAAATACTCTACAAATAATAGGAGTCCCTATTCCAAGCAGCAGACACGACATAGTTTCAATTCCAGTAGTCTGCAAACATACAAAGTGTCAAATCACACTAGTTTATCATCCTCCCAGGAGCATAGTCGAAGATGATATCGATCTTTACAACACCCTGGTCGATGTGGTCAGAACACATAACAGTATAGTACTTGGAGACTTCAATATTCCCGACATCGATTGGAAAACAGAAGAATGTACGGCCACAGGTCAACGCCTGATTGATTTTGCTGACGATAAGTTCATGACCCAAATGGTAAAGACACCTACAGGAGGTAGCAATATTCTTGATCTTATATTCAGTGCAAGCGACTGTCACGAACGTCGAAGTGGGCGAACCCCTCGGAAATAGCGACCACAACTGTATTCGTTTTATGATTGAACTCAAGTTGATAACGTCAACTTACTGCAAAAAAGTCACTAACTTTAGATTAGCAAACTTTGATAGCTTAAGACGGGCAATGGTGTCCACAGATATAACCCTCGGAAAAGATGTCAATCAATCGCTAAACAATTTTTTGAGTGCACTTCAAAATATTGAAAATGACCATGTCACTCGCAAAAACAGGCAAACAGCAGTGTGTCAGCCTAAGTACTGGAAAGGAAAGTTGCAGCGCCTTCAATCGCAAAAGAAAGCAAAGTACTCGAATAAACAAAAACACCCACACGACTATGCTGCAAAAAATGAGTACAAAATCAGCAGACGGATTTTTAAGACCGTCCAAAAACGTAAGAAAAACGATTACGAAAATGAAATTGCGACCAACGCCAAAACTAATCCTAAACAATTTTTCAGTTATATATCGAGCAAAAAGGACTCAAGATCTGTAATTGGCCCTCTTGAAAATGATATCGGTGAGCTAAAAACTGACGACACTAAACTGAGCGTCCTGCTTAACCATTTTTTCTGTTCTTTATTTACGTTAGAGAATGCCGATATTTCTAACCCTGAGGATATCATGGCGCAAAGACAAATCGAAGCCCTCAGCACAGTGAACTTTACCCATGCCGAAGTTATCAAATATAAAGAAAAATGGAAAGTTACAAAATCTCCCGGTCTAGACCAAGTTCATCCCAGAATATTGAAAGAGACTAAGAACGAAATTGCCGAACGTCTAGCAAACATTTTCACCCAGTCTCTCACACATGGCACCTGCCCCTCCCAATGGAAAGAGGCCAACGTCACCCCAATTTTCAAAAAAAAGGACAAAAAGTGTCCCGGAAATTACCGTTCAATTGGTCTCACTTCAGTCATAGTCAAATTGATGGAAACTTTGATCACAGATAAAATTACAGAATTCTTAGAATTAAATCAGTTAATAGTTAACTCTCAGCATGGCTTCAGACGCAATCGTTCATGTCCTTCTAACCTGCTGCTTTTTTTCAAGAATATAATGGAATTTCACGACTCGAAATCTCCGATCGACATCATTTACCTTGACTTTCAAAAGGCTTTCGACCAAGTTCCTCACAAACGCTTGGTTAGTAAACTGCACAGCATCGGCATTCGAGGTGAACTCAATAACTGGATAAAATGCTGACTCACGGACTGACGGCAGCGAGTCGTACTTGATGGAGCTTCCTCCAATTGGGGTAAAGTTACAAGTGGCGTGCCCCAAGGATCTGTGTTAGGTCCAGTTCTCTTCATAATATTCATAAACGATCTCGACAGCAACGTACTCTCGAACATTAGTAAGTTTGCAGACGATACCAAGCTAGGAGGAAAAGTGCAAACCAAAATTGAGTGTGAGCAGATCCAATCAGACTAGAACAAAATTGTTGAATGATCAGAAAAGTGGCAAATGAAATTCAATGTCGACAAGTGTAAAGTTATGGACATTGGTCACCCAACCCTAAACACGAATATTCAATGTCCGGAAACAAACTGATACCCGTCACCAAAGAGAGAGATCTAGGTGTCATAATTAGTAACGACTTGAGAAGCACCAAGCAATGTAACGATGCAGCCAAAAAAGGCAATTAAATGTATGGCATAATATCCCGCACAATCTCGTATAAGAGCAAAAAAAGTATTCGCAACTTATACACTGCCTTTGTTAGACCGCACCTTGAGTATTCCGTTCAATACTGGTCCCCATACCTCAAAAAAACAACAATAAATTAAAGAAGGTCCAACGTAGAGCTACCAAACTAATCCCTTCGCTGCGCAATAAATCGTACAAAGAGAGACTGCACGAACTCAACCTTTATTCGCTAGAGAAACGTAGAGTCAGAGGTGACATGATCGAAGTGTGGAAGATTATGAAGGGTAAGGAAAACGTCGAGCGAGCAAGCCTTTTCACTTTAGATGCGAACGGAGTGACCAGGAATAATAGATACAAAATTGTTGGCAAGCGTTTCACACTCGATATCACGCGTAATTTCTTCACGAATAGGGTTGTCGAAGATTGGAACAGACTTCCCGCAGAAGTTGTGAACAGTGATACAGTCGAAACGTTCAAGTGACGGCTCGATAAATTGTACCAAAATCGCCGCTAAATAGCTCCCATCTATAGCACTTGCACCAGTATATTCGTGAAAAAATGGTGTGCGGCATTGACACCCATACGGTTAAATTAATGCCAGGCACTGGCACTAGCACGGTAAATAAGGTGCTCGGCATTGGTACCTGATCGCTGAATTTCGGTGTTCGAGGAATTAAACAGTACAATCTCGGATCAACACCGTGGGTGTTGATCCGGTCGGTGGCTTTTGTTCAGGTGCTGATTTGAGTTGCTTCGAGAATCATTGTTAAATGTTATTTCCTCCAACAAACTCTCCCTTTCTTGATCTATTAAAACAAAAAAAATACACCGACACAAGATGCTATTTCAGAAGTTCTACTTCAGAACTTACCTTCTTTCTATCACAAGGCAACCCAGTTTGGGCCAAAAGACCTATTGTTGTCTTTATACACTTGTAAACGCTTGTAAACACTTGAAAACCTCCCTTCCAGGTCTCCTCCTTTCTCACCTTCGTCACTCTTTCCCCGAACTTCTTTTTCATTGTCCTCAAATTTCTGGCGCAACTTTAGAGGCGAAGAGCTCAATCACGAGCCGGAATATAATAGGGAAATAAGCCACTCCTGAAAATTTTCATAGCATTTACTCTTGTTAACTAAATTTTTGAATGCAATGAAAATTTTTAAGAGCGGCCTATTTACCTATTCTGGCACAACTGTTTGCCCCACATAAGATGATAAAATATCAATCTGTGACGGGTCATTGGGACCTCACTGCTTTTCATAAGAGGGTGTTGTTTTTCTCCGGGTTTCACATGTGGTGGTGGCAATCGCTGAAGAGGAGCGCCCGAAATCCTTGATGCCCACCGACACGCGCGTGTTGAGTGGGACAGGTAAAGGTGGGCTGATCAAATGCAGTTTTATCACATTTGCTCCTTTTCCGGTAGTGAGTTTCACAATTTCACTACTCGGGGAAGGTGGGGGTGGGGGGCTACGCCTCACCTAGTTTGTGAATGCAATGGTGGCTGAAGTACGGGGGGGATGCGTGGGGTATGCTCTAGGGGGAAGGGGTCGTGGAGGATAAAATGGCATCACTGCTAGAGCATGGTAGGGGGGAACCGGGTTAGATAGCATGGAGAACAAAGAGGTTCCTGACCATAAAGTAAGGAATGAGGTAGCTAATTGTGAGGGAGATCGAGGGCGGGGATGTTGAATAATAAAAAAATGTCTTTACTGAAGTACTTGATGGTACAATAACACTTACAAAGAAGCAAGTTTAACAGAACATTCCTACTAATCCATTCAAATTGCGCACATTAAGAACCTACGCGGAGACAAAATAGTAATGAATTACCGACACGAATTTAGAATTTACGAAACAAGTGGGCTTGGTTACATTTTGTCACTTTCCAACATGAATATGAGTATAAGAAAAATCAATGTTGGAAAGGTAAAGTATACTGCCACCCGTCGGCCAACATATTCTTCTTCTCCATATGCATGGATAGGTAGATAGGAGTCAAACATTACATCTATTAGTATCGGAATCTTCCTGCATCAGAAGAATTCTGTCCCACCTCAATTCCATCGGAGATAATTCGTATCCCTCACTATCACATATGGCCTCCAGGAAGGGTTTATTATATTTTACAATACGCTTCTTTAGGCTATAGGTGCTTTTCTAGCTCGTACTTCATGACAATCAACAAAATATGGTGGAAATACTAAGCTATTAATCGATCTCTAGGGACACCAATCAAACTGTTGAAAATATCATAATTGGCTACTCTCTGTTTAGTGATAGAGACTCTCGTCAATTTACATCACAGTGAGTTACAATAGATAGGGGGGGTAGCAGTTGGTTTTAAAGAGCTGTAATTCAACATCGGATGTGCAGAAGCTAATCTTGCTTACATGCTGATTGCCAACTGCATTTGATTTTCGAATTTGCTGGAGATGTCCATTATCACACCAACACAGCTAAGAGCTGGACGCTCGTGGGTGCTGCCTACATACACATTGGATAGCAGGGGCGAATGAATACCTGCCTGCCTTATTCCATTGGTTGTTCGAAACGGATTTGATGTTGAAGTTTCACACATTGTTGTTGTTAGTACCAGTATTTTAATAGTTTTGCGATATGCATAGGCATCCCCCTTTCAGTTAGTATTTTGAACAGTTTCCAATGATTAACGCGGCCAAATGCTTTTTTGGCATTTTGAAAACACAAGTACATTGGCGAGACTCTACTGACATAATAATATGAGTTTGTTTTAAGGTGAAAATAGTAATTTCCGTGACATGCCGAGGCCTACAGCCAAATTGGATTGTGTTTTTTTGGAGACATTCTCCAAGTCGGTTCTGAATCACAACTTGTAGTAGTTTAGATGCGGCAATAGCAATTGATATTGTTCTGTAGTTGCCTACATCTGTAGCACATGTTTTCTCTGTTTTTTAATAGGTTATACAACTACATCCAGAAGTGGTTTTGGTGAGTAGTTAGACTTAAGGCAAACAGTGAAGCAAATAGGCATGACATGGAGGAATTGAACAGTACCCTACCTCAAAACTTCCGCTGGTATACCCTAATTCCCAACAGTTTTTGCATTTTTCAATTTCCTAACTGCTGAACTAAGTTCCCCCTTACCGAATTCATCATAATTATTACTGTTTTTCTGGTTAAGCACCTCACTAACAATATTCGAGTCAGCATCGTTGTTGACTATTGTCTATACCACTCGAATGGTCGCGCCAAATCTCAGCAATTTCCCCCCGCGATACTCTAAGTAGGTTGAATTCCAGCTATTGGAAAAGCCCCTTTGGCCCCATTTTTCTTCATTGATTTTCTTTAACTTTGCATCACACTCAGTGCTTATTTCAGATCATACCCAATTATTTGCCTTCCTTCTACAACGAACCGGATTTTTATGTTGCATATCGAGGTGTGTTTGTTTTTGTTGAGCACAAATAACTTGTATCTCATCTTTCTATCGGAACTGTTTGTTGCTACACTATTACTAATAAACAACATTAGGATTTCATCGTGTTCAGTGATCCTAGATTGCCTTAACGAATAAATAGTACAATGCATCGATACTCACGGATGCTTGTATAAGTTATTTACGTCAATGTAACGTTCCTACTTGTGTTTACGACTGCCCGTATAGAACTTAGAAGAGCTGCACGGCGGTTGTCTACGGTGGATCATTCCCCCTCTAATCACGCACCCCACTCGTAGCTCTGCCACCGTCACTCGTTGTTCCAAGCGATGTTAGCTATCTAAGCATGGTGAGGGTGAGGTGAGGTTATCCCGAGGGGTTATCGCGAGGGGTGTGTTAGGAATGAAATGGATTATATATAGTGATTCATTGCATTCCACTGACAGGTAAAGTATTGTTTGTTATGCACCAGTTCATGCATATTTATGGATAGCTACGTATAGAGACACATTTATCAAGGGAAATAATGAGTCGCAAGGCACCCAAGTAAACTGCTCACATCAAGCCAGGTAATTGATGTTCAAAAGAAATTCTAAGCGAGCAGAATCAGTGTCCCACGAAACGGTGAGTTATTGGGGAAAGTCGAGTGCTTTAAGAACCTTTTCTAACACGTGGTGAAGTCTGAACTAGTACAATTTAAAGTGAAATATCGTGTGGAGAAAGGGTGTGTCATGTTGGGTGAACCGAAGAACGTACTGAGCAATAGGACGTTGGGTAAGGAAGCATAGAGAAGGTTCTAGGAGGTGAATGTGTCCCAACTCTGCTCTACGGGGCTGAGGCTGAGACATGGAGGTGAGAGCAGAAGAAAGAAGATTGATTTTTTTCAAAATGAAATGTTTGAGGAGCCAGGCCGGAGTGACGTTGAGGAAAAGTATCAATGATGACATTTTTCGGATATAGAGTATAGATTCAGGTGTCCTGAGATGGCTGGTGAAAAGGGTGATAAAATCGAAGGTGAGTGAACGTAGGACTAGAGGTAGACCATAGTTTAGGTGTATGGATAGCGGTAAACAGTCGTTAGGGAAGAGGGACACAACTGTGAAGGTAGCGAGATAGCGTGCATTGGACTGTCTTCAATAGAGCTGGCTGTGAATGGACGAGGTGGACGCGGCTGTTAAGATTTTTCCCATCCTTCGCGTCTCGTAAAGAACCGGGGTGGTCGTGAGTGGGGAGGGTCTAACAAACATGACGCAGGAAGGGTATGCCAGTAGGCGCTTCCGGCCCTGCTGTTGATCGACTCTGATCTCGGACCTTCTTTACTCGAATTGTGTGTTGCGGGGTCCTAACCGGACCCTCAAGTGCTAAAGGAGTAAGATTATTTGTGCGTCAGTGCAGGAGAGGAGTGTGAGGTGCACCTTGCCGTCAGCCGGCCTTGTGTGTATCTTTATCGCTGACATCCACAATTCCTTTGAAAGCTGGCGTTCATTACAACTACCATAACAAAAGTCTCGAATTACCCGTCTACAAATGCATATCAGACTTGCATTAGGGTATTTGGACTCTACTGTTTGGGATAGAAACGTGAAGTTCGTGTGTTGCTGATGGGCAGCTAATGCACGATACATCATTGCCACATTCAATACGGATTCAGATATGTATAGACATACAGCCGTGTCCCCCTTATTAGGAAAGTGGCTAAGTTTGGCTGACACAGAGGGGGAAGGCACCCAATCTCCCCGTCACAAGACCCCAGTGTCCATGCCGAGGCTCGAACTCGCGACATGCAGCACCAGACACTGCAATCGGACAAGCTAACCCCTCGGCCACGACGGACCTACGGAGTCAGATATGCCTAATGTATGTTTAAATCCATTGTTCTGTTTGATAAGAATTATTTGGTCACGGCAAGAACAATCACCCAGCCAGTTTTATGTTCTGGAAACGTTGTATTTTTCTGTAGGGATTGACCGTCGATAAGTAGTCATTTCAATGACGTCGAACTCATCGTTCATTAAAGCCCTTTTGGGCGGGGATTCAAGGCTTCAGCTTCCGCTGCTCGTTCCAAGTTAGAGCGGGTGCAAGAGAAGGGAATAAGGTGGGGTAAGGGTGTAGGAATTTGAAGGGCAAGACAGGCTGTGATCGGCGGGCACATTCTGGCACAGTATTAGACAATGTCCCATATATCTTAGGAAGTATAAAATATATATTCAGGTTCATGTTCATATAATTTATTTGGTATTCAGTGGAAATATGATTTTGTTTGAACACTAATTGCTAACCTATCCATTCAGGACTAGCACAAAACATCAATATTTCCTTAAAATCTTTGGTATAAATTAGCGTACTTCAATTGAAGAACCATGGACACAATTCCGATCTTATTCCCTGGTTCTGTAAATGCCACGCTCCTACATGAAAAATCAATGTGTTCAATCATGTTTTTTCTCAGAAGTTCGAATGTATTATTTCACATGAGGGTCATGAGGGTCATGAGGACCTAAGGGATAACATGTATAACCATTTGAAGTAAAATTTGGTTAACAACCCATGCTAAACACTCAATAAATTATTCACAAAATTCGGTTAACGGTAATTCAAGAGACCGTCTGGTGGTGAAGAACTCATGTTCGGGGAGTGTTCGTGTAGAATCCGACACCGTGACGTCACCGCCATAGCTAACCAAGTTGTGAACCATGATGTAAGTCATGTCTGTACCAAGATGTAAACCATGTTGAACCTCTAGCCTAGCTGGCTAATGCACGCAAGACTTTTAAAGAACAATCTTATTGGCTACTAGGGTATGAAATAACAACAGTATACTTTAAGGGATCTCGTGAATAAAGGATTTTATTTATTTATAACACTTCAGAATGGTTGTCATTCACGATACCTAAAACCTAACTATACATCATTGGAATGAGCTGATGTTCAGCTTGCCAACGTAACCTGCATGATAGGTATTTCTCTTCTTAGCTGCCTACTGAGATTGCACAATCGATAAGCTGACGGAACAAAAATTCTGAATGATGCATCGCTATGGCTCGCAATGACTAACTCGCATAGCACCGCAGATATCTTTTATACGTCATGCCAGAGTTATTTGATTTAGAGTGTACTGCCAAATACTGCTCTGTCGATAAAAAATATTTGAAAATACTACTCACCTATTCTAATATCCGATAAAACCTTCACCATTTGTTTCGCTTTTCGAGAAGGAACAACATTATTATGTTTCGTTGTTTTCACATGAGATGTACAACAATGGCTATTGATTCAATTTCGATCAAGCACCGTATGCCTCACGATCATCGATTACCGTGCCAAATCTACACGCTTTGAACATTATATGGACATTGTACATGTTTTCTTACAGCTGTCACAAAATATTAACAGTTTCACGGTACGACATAATAAAACAATGAGCCACTACCTCGACTGAAAATCAATAGCGTCAAATCAGATCTTGTCTGTTTGGATGATAGAGCACATCGTCATTTCAGTACCAACATCTGAATGGACTGAGTCACCTGTAGCAGGTGACTCAGTAGCCCATGTTTGTAGCCTCGTCTCACACCTGATTTAAGATGGAGTATCAACTCAACAACGAGAGTATGAAGTAAAAATATTTTAATGCTATGAACATGATGCGACTCTGTTTTTTAGTAGGACACATGCAGCGAACAGGTAATTATTCCACTCCATTCCAATAATATTGTAGAACAACTTTTGGACGAGCGGTAAGCCTGTCGATAAATGCAGGGGCGAAAGATTGGTGAAGTAAGATAGCGAGAAGCGTCTAACGTGTACTCATCTAACTTACGGAGCCCGTAGCGGCGAAATGATCAAACTCAATGCGACAAACATCGAAAGATAAATTCAGAAATTTCTAACTTCAAAGCATCTCGTTAAGAAACGCATATCTTAGAAGTATCAAAAAGCTAAATGTTTTATGAGGAATCCTGTTACAAACAGTCTAACAGCGAAAGTTTATCACTTAAGAGTAAACGAAGCTTCATATAGCAAAACATTTACTTACGGAACGCTTGCCAACGCTGTGCTTAACCACGCGGCCTATATCTACCTAAATAATGTATGTATAGACATACAGCCGTTTCCACTAGTTAGGGGGGTGACTAAGTTAGGCAGACACAGAGGGGGAGGTGCCCAATCTCCCCGCCACAAGACCGCCGCGTCCCTGCCGAGGCTCGAAATCGCGACATGCAGCACCAGTGCAACGCCGGAAGGTTCTACTACCGAACTCGCCACCCCTTGTCGGTGAAGTATTCTGTATTAACGTGTAAAGACATTACTTTTCCTAACATGACTTTACATTACATGACAACAATATTGATCATATCATTCCTGGTTGGTCATGAACGATTGAGCACACACGAGGAAGATTAGTCACACTAGAAGATCATCGACGGATAGTTTCTTTTGTAGAGTCGGTTGAGTTATATTTTGCCTCTTCGAAGGATGCCATCATACTTCATCGATTAAAATAATGTTATCAGAATTTTACCTAGAACTCAGGTTGGCGATATCTTATCAGAATCGTCACTGTTGAATAGATTGAATGATTCAATATCAGGTCTTACGAGTACGTTGCTTTAGAAAAAATTTAAATAAAAAATCCGGTAATTCAAATATTGCAGGCACAAACTATTTTGTGAGCACTGCATTTTTTTTAGGGCAACATGTAAGAAATTGAAAACACAAAAGCAGAACTGTGACAAAGTTGATCCAGCGAAAATGACAACGACAGCAGCTCTGATAGGAAAATGTGTTACCACTGTAATGATGGTCAGTTAGGTACAGCATTAGCCATCAACACTCAATATTACCCTACCACAGAAGCACATTAGGATAGCATTTGCCCTAGGCAGCTGGTTTAGCAGAACCCTTCCCATTCAAATTGATAATTCAGTACATATACAATGTTTTGGATAAAATTGTGATTAGTTTGAATGTTATTTTCATATCCCTTAATTTACAATGCCTGTTTGTGGACGCTGCGAATGACGAAATCATCAATCCGATCAGTGGAGATTTGATTTGAGCATCATTTCCACCAG
>SDVV010001495.1:0-25561 GCA_016164225.1 Gammarus roeselii
ATACGTACCTTTGCCTCGCGGGTTAGAAACACGTAACCTAGGTTAGGTTAGGTTGGGCAGGAAAAGTTTCATCAAAGTGATAACCGGTAAAATGGTACGACTGGTGGCTGATTCTGACGTGGGCTGAAACAGATTTTCGCCAGAATGTCACTGGCAGATATGACAGTGGCTGGTGTGACTGAGGAACGCTATGAACGTTCGCTGTTAAAAAATGGTACCGTAGGTAGGTAGTCGAAACAACTTGGGGCTGATAAGGCAGTTGGCGGAGATGATAGGGGTTGATCTGACGTTAGCTATAAGAGAATTTAGCGCCAGGGATAGCGACCCACGCAATCATGTACGCCTACACGATGTCTCTACTCTCACAAATACTTGGGCATCTTCGTTTGAGGAGAATGAAAACGAGCCTACTAGCAAATTTTTCTGGAAATGTATTTTATTACTTAGCAAGCAAAGTTTTTTTGGATTGAAAATGAAAGTACAACAATGGAAGAATCTTAAAGGGGCTCTTTGTCTAGGTAAATGGAAGTGTCCGCAGCAACCTCATAATGGTATAGCCCCAGGACCAAGACTTTGTTTGCATCCCTCTTACACTGTACATCTCATCAAGTTATGTGTTCTCATAATAGATTTTTTTTCATTCAAAACATGAACGTAAAAAGTGAAATGTGAGTCGTGCACTTCTCCTTGTGGCTGTTGACACGCTTTAATACCTTCATGTGGCCGATAGGGAGCTATTTACCGTCCATGTGACCAATGGGGAGCCATGCACCTGTCCTTGTGACTAATATGGAGCCCTTTTCCCTGTCCTTGTAACCTATTGTGACCAACAAGGAGCTTATACCTATCCTTGTGGTCAATAGCGAGTCATATACCTGCCCTTGTGACCAATGGCAAGCCATATAACAGTCATTGCGGCCAATAGCGAGTCGTAAACCTGTCCTTGTGGTCAAGTGTGACCCATATACCTGTCACTGTGGTCAATGGTGAGCCATGCACCTGTCACTGTGGTCAATGGTGAGCCATGCAACTGTCACTGTGGTCAATGGTGAGCCATATACCTGTCACTGTGGTCAATGGTGAGCCATGCACCTGTCACTGTGGTCAATGGTGAGCCATGCACCTGTCACTGTGGTCAATGGTGACCCATATACCTGTCACTGTGGTCAATGGTGAGCCATGCACCTGCCACTGTGGTCAATGGTGAGCCACATACTTGTCACTGTGGTCAATGGTGAGCCACGCACCTGTCACTGTGGTCAATGGTGAGCTTTGCATCGGCTATTACGCGGCTGATAAGGAGCCCTCTTTGGGATAAATCTAGAGCAATTTACCTGCTTATCTGTTCTTGTTGCTGATGGGGAGCTGTGTATCTGTCTGTGGCCGAAGAGGAACTGTGTTTCTGTCTGTGGCCGATGGGGAGCTGTGAATCTGTTTTTTTTTTGCGGCCGATTGGGAGCTGTTTATCTGTACTTGAGACCAATATGGGGATGTGTATCTTTACTTGTGGCTGATGAGGAGCTGTGTATCTGTCTTTGCGGCTGATGGGGAGCTTTCTATCAGTACATGTGACCGATGGGGTGTATCTGTAATTGTGATCGATGCGGTGCTGTTTATCTGTACTCATGGTCGTTGGGGTGGTATCTATCTGTATTTGTGGCTGATGGGGTGCTGTGTATCTGTACTTGTGGTTGATGGGGTGCAGTATATCTGTACATGTGGTGGATGGGGTGCTGTGTATCTATACTTGTGGCCGATGGGGGACCCCGTGGCCGATGGGGGCAACTGGGGCAAGGACAGGTTGTGACCGAATCTGTCCTTGTCCCCGACGAAGAGTCGTGTGATGTCGGACCAATGAAGAGCTGTGTGCTCCTAATTTTAGAATTGAAATATATTTAATATGAATGTCAATGCTTTGAGTCACAGTTGTTGGGGTCACGGAATTGTTTATTATTAAAATGATTTACCCTAAAAGGTATCCACGGTTTGACGAAGGTTTGAACCCAACTCGTTAGTCTTCAGAGGTCAACCCACCAATGTGGATTTTCCGTCGAACATTAAATCTCACGTGATTCGTCATCAGCCGTTTCGTAGCAGCAATGGTACGATTGGTCAGCATGTAAACCCCCAAAAAGATCATGGCTCACCACACATTTATATGCGTCTCGATGATGGTGTGCAGTTTGTTCAATATGAAACACTCTTCGACACTCATAGTCAAACCATGCTCATGCAGAAGTTTTGCTTCATAAGACGAGTTTGTTCAATTGCCATCACGAGGGCACTGTCCACATAAATAGCCCGTAACGGTCGTGAAGCCTTACATACAATCATGTAAATAAGTTTTTTTTTATTGTACACTATTTAGTTTTGGTAACCACGGGTTGGAAACATCGTGCATTTTCAAAGCACCATTGCCGACTTATATACCGGATTACTCCATTGCCTCGAAAGTCTGTCGTGTTAAAATGGAGTCTCGGGGTAACAGCATCAATTTTGTGAAGAATGATCCGCCTTGACATTGCTGCCCATGGGGAAAAACTGGCACTATGGATGGGCGGAGGAGGAATTGAGGTAGTGAGGAAGAGGAGGAAGAGAAGTAGCGAAGGTGAGTGAACTCAACGAGGAAAGCAGAGCTGAGGAGTTCAAGCAGGCGTTGATGGAGGAATATAACAACGCGAAAAGGCAGAACCTGAGAAATGTGGGAAAGAAAGAGAGTCGTTCAGAGATTAGTTGTCGAGATGCACGTGCGGAAAACGTGCCAGATATGCGTCTTGTGGGCGGGTGCAGAATGCGGTGGAAATGATGGAACGAGAGTGGTGAAACGAGAGGTCAAACTGGCGGTGGCATAGAAGAGAAGAGCCTTTAAGGAGTGATTGCATGTGAGGTCGATGGCGGTCTATGACAACTACATATAGAGTGAAGAGAGCTTAGTGGGTGATGAGGAGAGCTAACAGGGGAGCGCTGATACCAGGTAGAGCAGACGGTTGTGCCAGAATTTTGAAGAAGAAAAAGATTTTTTGAAACGTGGTGTAGATGTTGAGAAGAAGGGGGACCGGAAAGGAGGAGGTGATACAAGATGAAAACGGCCCGTTGTTATGGGAGAGTGATGTACGGAAGAAGGGGGCCGAGTATATTGATGAGTTGCTGAATGTTGAGATTTCAGAGAGGCCGACGTTGCTGCTGTGTACAAACACCGGTTTTGGGTGAAAGGCTTGTTGCAGACGTTACTAAGGAAGAAGTTCATTAAGCGCTAAAGGTGATCAAAACATGGAAAGCCCCTAGTTTGGACGGCTTTGTGACTGAGTGCCTGAAGTGGGATGGAGTAACAATAGTCGAAGGCCGTTGAGGCTACTTAATTTGTGCTTTATGTCGGGCCTGCATGGTGCCGATTGAATGGCGCAGTGCAAGTTGTTCCGCTGTATAAGGGCAAAGGAGATAAACAAGAATTATTGCTACAACTCGAGAGGTAACAGTTTGATGTGTGTTGTCGGTAAGTTGTACGGGAGAGTGCTAATCGAGAGGATTAGAAACAGTTCGGACTGTGCAATTGACACCATCATGGATCAGGAAAAAGCTTACGACCAGGATGAAAATGGAAGCGCTGTGGAAGGATTTGTGTTAGTATGGAGTGGGCGAAGGCTGATGAAAGCGGTTCAGAGTTTCAATGTTGGCAGCAGAGCATATGTCAGAGTGGGGAGCGAGGTGAGTGCTTGGCTCAGCGTGAATACGGGACTGAGACAAAGCTGCACTGTGTCTCCCTGTCTGTTCAATCTCTACGGGGATGGAGTAATCACAGAGATGAACGCAAGTTTATTGGGTCGTGGTTAGAGCTGTTTGAAGCAAATAGGCGGAGTTGACAATTGAGTTAGTTACTGTTAGCGAATGATGCGGAACTAGGGTCGCATTCTTGGTCGAATTTTTGTTGGTTAGTGTCATAGTTTGGTAGAGCGTGTGAGAGGAGGGAGCTGTAGGATAACTTGGGTAAAATTGAAGTAATGAGATATTCGAGGAATGACGATGGGGAGTTATTGAAGAAAATTCAGTCACTATGATTGGGCAGGATGAGCCAGTTTTACAGCCCAGCCCTGTTGCTGACCCTGGTCTCGGACCTCACTGTTGACCCATAGTGTGTATTGCGAGGTCCCGTGTAGTGCGTCTTGCCGACGGCCGCCCCTCTTCCTGGAGAACTCGGTTGAGCGTCTGTATCTGTATTTGTAAATATGGGGCGCCCTTTAATTAAAATCTAATAAATGTTGGGTGGTTACGAGGGAATATATTTCAAAATTACCTTTCTCTCTATCCTAGCGCTTTGTGATCTCTCTATCCTAGCGCTTTGTGATCTTTTTATCCTAGAGCTCTGTGATCTCTCTATCCTAGCGCTTTGTGATCTCTCTATCCTAGCGCTTTGTGATCTCTCTATCCCAGCGCTTTGTGATCTCTCCATCCTAGCGCTTTGTGATCTCTCTATCCTAGCGTTTTGTGATCTCTCTATCCTAGGGCTTTGTGATCTTTCTATCCTAACGCTTTGTCCTAATGCTCTATCCTAGCGCTTTGTGATCTCTCTATCCTAGCGCTTTTATAAACTATTCACTCACGTGTAGGCTCACAATATTCCAGGAATAAATAACTAGATTTTTTTGTGTGTGGCGGATCAGTGCAAAACATATGCTAAAGTATGATGAGAAGTAGAGCAATATGATTCACGAGAGACATGAAGTAGAGCGATATGATTCCCGAGAGACACGCAGTAGAGCAATATGATTCCTGAGAGACCTTTCAGATGTTGAGAATATATTACAGATTTGAACTTGAATTTACTGTTGATCAGTCAACAATCTAAAATGAATAGTTATAATTACACCCCTAATCCTTGTCCCACATGCGGTCGTCACCACATGCAGTCGTCACCGCATGCGGTCGTCCCAACATGCGGTAGCCCCAACAGGCGGTCGTAACATGCCTCACGTTTTTAGAATCAAACAAGTTGATTGGCGACTCTCAGCATGGCTTCAGACAAAATCGTTTCTGTCTTAAGAACCTGCTACTATTCTTCAAGAATATAATTGCAATTCAGGACACAAAATCTCCAATCGATTTCATTTACCATGACTTACGGAATGCTTTTGATAAAGTACCCCGCAAGCGTTTAGTTAATAAATTGCACAGCGTCGGTATTCGAGGCATAACTGGATAAAAAGTTGGCTTACGGACAGTTGGCACCGAGTTGTACTTAACGGAGCTTCCTCCCCCTGGGGTAATGTTACAAGCCGCGTGCCTCAAGGTTCAGTGTTAGGTCCAGTTCTCTTCACAATAGTCGTAAACGATCTCAATAGGAACGTGCTTTCAAACATAAGTAAGTTTACAGACGATACTAAGATAGGAGAAAAAGTGCAAACCAATCAGGAGTGTCAGCAAATCCAATTAGACTTGAAAAAATTGTTTATTGGTCAGAAAAGTGGTAAATTAAATTGGAAGTAGTCACATGTAAAGTTATGCACATAGGTCCTCATAACAACGAGCATTAATACGCAATGTCCGGTAAGAAACTGATTCCTGTCACCGAAGAGAGAGACTTAGGTGTCATCATTATCAACGACCTAAAATGCATAAAGTAATGTAACGATGCTGCCAAATAAAGAAACAAAATGCTCGATACGATATCCGCACTATCGTTTACAAAACAGACACAGTATTCTCAAGTTATACAATGCATTTGTTGGCCCTATCTCAAGTATTCCGTTCAATTCTGGTCACCATATCTTAGAAAAGGCGTTATTAAATTAGAGAAGGTTCAACGTCAAGCTACCAAACTTATCCCTTCGCTGCGCGATAAATCGTACGAAGACAGACTATGTGAACTCAATCTTTATTCACTCGAGAAACGTCGAGTAAGAGGTGACATGCTCGAGGTGTGGAAGATTATGAAGGGTAAGGAAAGCGTCAACCGATTGACCCCTTTCACTTTAGATGCGAGCGGAGTGACAAGTTATAATGAGGGTCGCTATCCCTGGCGCTAAATTCTTTTATAGCTAACGTCAGATCAGCCCTTTTCATCTCCGCCAACTGTCATATCAGCCACAAATTGTTCCGACTACCTACCTACGGTACCATTTTTCAACAGCTAACATTTAAAGCATTCCTCAGTCAGAACAGTCACTGTCATCTCCGCCACTGTTTTATCACCCACGAGTTGTTCCGCCAACCGAACTATGGTACCAGTTTACTGGTTAACACTTTGACGAAATTTTCCCTACTCAACCTAACCTAATCTTGGGGTATGGGTTTCTAACCCGCGGGGCAAAGGTACGTATTTCTAACCCACATGGCAAACGTATGTATCTTTCTAGGGTACGTAAAGCCGTTTTTTTAGCGGTCATGACAGTTTATTGAAGTTTCATTAAAGTGATGACCAGTAAAATGGTACGACTCGTAGACGATATGACACTTGATGATATGACTGTGGTTGCTCTGAGTGAAGGATGCTATGATTGTAGCGCGAATGCGCGTGGGCTGAAACATTGTTTAGCGCGAAAGCACGCGTGCTGAAAGATTGTTATCGGTTATGACAGTGTCCGGACATTACAGTAAGCTGAAGTGAAGTGGCGATAGTGCGCGTGTGCGGAAATAATTCTAGCGCGAACGCCGAACTCTCGATAATGAATACACAATCGTTGGGAAGCGTTTCTTATTCGACATCACGCGCAATTTCTTCATGTATAGCAGTCGAAGAATGGAACAAACTTCGAGCGATGGTTGTAAACAGCAATACAATCGAAACGTTTAAGTCACGACTTGATAAATTCGACATGAATCACCGTTAAATAGCTAAATCATCCCATTTCCCGTTGTTTTAATAAACAGAAATGGCACATGAAGCGCTGATAGACGTTCTAGTTCAGAAGTTATACTCTTGCTATCAAAAGACAACCTAGTATTGCCAAAAGGCCTGTTGTCGTCTTTTTGCACTTGTAAACGATACAATGTGGCTGTCAGATTTGGACTGAACACAGAATGACGCTCTGTATGTCCATAATAACATAAATAGGCTAAACCACACGGTTGGCAAGGCCTCCCAAATTCCTCCTCACCCCTACTCCGAACTCCCCTCCCTCACTATGCATCACAACATGCACGTGGCGGTTTACAAGTTTACAAGTGTTGGAAGACAACAACAGGCCTATTGGCACAAACTAGGTTGCCTTTTGATAGCAAGAGGATTAGTTCTGAAGTAGAACGTCTATGAGAGCTGCTTTATGTGCCATTTCTGTTTCTTAAAACATCAAGAAAGAGAACGGTTCAGCTACTTATTGGCCATTTATGTAAAACTTATTAAGCCCAGTGAGAAACGTTAAACGACAATTTTGTATCCATTGTTCCTAGTCATTCCGTTAGAACCTTGAGTGAAAATGCTCTCTCGCTCGACGTTTTCCTTACCCTTCATAAACTTCCAAACTTCAATCATGTCGCTTCTGACTCGACATTCCTCTAGCTAATAAAGATTGAGTTCACATAGCCGGTCTTCGTACGATTTATTCCGCAGCGAGGGGATAACTTTGGTAGCTCTACGTTGAACCGTTTATAATTTAATAACGTCTTCTCGACGAAATGAGGACCAGAATTGAACGGCATACTCAAGATGCGGTCTAATAAATATATTAAATAACTTGTGCATACCATGTTGGTTTTTGTACGAGTTAGTGCGGGATATCATACCTAGCATTTTGCTGTCTTTCTAGGCAGCATCGTTATATTGCTTGCTGCTTTTTAAGTCGTTACTAATGATGACACCTAAATCTCTCTCCTCGGTGACAGAAATGAATTTCTTTACGGACATTGAATATTCGTGAGCTGAGATTATGAGGACCTATGTGTATAACTTAACATTTGTCAACATTAAATTTCATTTGCCCCATATCTGCCCAACCAACAATTTTTTCATGTCTAGTTGGATCTGCTCACACCCTAGTTCAATTTGCGTTTTTCCTCCTATCTTTGTATCGTCTGCAAACTTGCTAATGTTTGTGAGTACGTTGTTATCGAGATCGCTAATGAATATGATGAAGAGAAAAAGACCTGACACGGATCCTTGAGGCACGCCGCTTGTAACATTATCCCAGGGGGATGGAGCTCCGTTAAGTACAACTCGCTGCCGTCTGTCCGTAAGCCAGCATTTTATCCAATTGTTCAGCCCGCCTCAGATACCGATACTGTGAAATTTACTAACTAGGCGCTTGTGGGGGACTTTATCAATGGCTTTTTGAGAGTCAAGGTGAATGATACCGATTGAAGATTTGGTGTTTCGGATTTCAATTACATTTTTGAAAAAAAGAGTTGCAGGTTCGTGAGACAGAAACGGTTGTGTCTAAAGCCATGCTGAAAGTCGCCAACCAATTTGTTTGATTCTAAGAATTCTTTAATTTTATCCGTTATCATACTTTCCATCAATTTGCCAATGACTGAGATGAGATTAATTGGACGGTAATCGCCGGGACATTTTTTGTCCGTTAGTTTGAAGATTGGGGTAACATTGGCCTCTTTCCATTTAGAGAGGCAGGCGCCCTTTGAGAGAGATAGGTTGAATACGTTTGATATATGTTCTGCAATTTCGTTTCTAGCCTCTTTTAGAATTCTGTGATGAATTTGGTCTGGACCTGGAGATTTTATGACATTCAATTTACCCATATACTTAATAACTTCGGCGGGGAAACGTTCACTGTGCTGAGGGCTTCAATTTGTATTTCCGCTATGATATCCTCAGGATTAGGAATGTCCTGATTCTCTTACGTAAAGACAGAACGAGAGTATTCAATAAGGAGGACACTCATATTGGTGTCGTCTGTTTCAAGCTCACCAACATCGTTCTTGATTTTTTTTCGCTCGAAATATAACTTAAAAATTGTTTCGGATTTGTTATGGCCTTGGTGTCAATTTCATTTTCAAAGTCTTTCTTCTTTTGTTTCAGGACCCTCTTTAGATCTTTTCTGCTAATGTTGTATTGATTATTTGCTACGTCGGCACGTGGATGTTCCTGTTTCATCGAGTGTTTTGCTTTCTTTCGTGACTGTAGGCGCTGCAATTCTCTTTTCCAGTACTTAGACCGATTGAATGCTGATCGCCTATTTTTGTGCGGGATATGCTCATATTCAACGTTTTTAAGTGCAGTCAAGAAATTGTTAAGCGATTGATTGACATCTAGTCCAAGGGTCATATGTGTAGACGCCATTGACTCTCTTAAGCAATCAAAGTTAGCTAATTTAAAGTTAGGGATTTTTTTCGCAGTTTGTTGAAGTTTTCAACTCGAGCTCTATCATAAACGGATACAGTTGTGGTCACTAGTTCCGAGTGGTTCGCCCACTTTGACGTTCGTGACACGAGAGTCGCTCGCACTAAATAAGAGATAACGAATATTATAGCCTCTAGTAGGTGTCTTCACCATTTGGGTCATGAACTTATCGTCTGGAAAATCAATCAGACGTTGGCCGGTAGCAGTGCATTCGTCTGTTTCCCAATCAATGTCAGGGATATTGAAGTCTACTGTGTTGAGTTGTGACGACATCGACAAGAATGTTTTAAAGACCGAAATCATATGCAATCTTGATTTTTGGTGGGCGACAGACGAGAGTGGCTTGACATTGAATATGTTTACCGACTTCTTGGATAGAGACTATGTCGTGTCTGCTGTTTGGTGCAACATTAACTTCTAATATTTGAAAAATGTTTTTTTCATGAGAAAAAGCACTCCTCCACCCCCTCGGCCTTGTCTATCTTTGTGAAATACTGAGTAACAGGTGAAAGTAAATTCCTCTAGATAATGCCTGCTTCCGTTATTGTTATTATGTCGATACTTTCATTCATAGCAAGGATACCTAATTCTTCGTTATTGTCTCGAGGACTTCTAGGGTTCACATAGTAACATTTGAGAGTACAGTTAGTCACATCAGTTTGGTTTTCTTGACTTATACTGCTTCTCCTTTGAGGTCTTGTGTCGGAGCCAAGGCTTTCGTGGTCGTTTACACGGGTTGTTCTAACGGAGCGGTGATTGCTGCCTCTACCTCGGACTGGATTGATGACAGGAATATTTTTTTGCTAGGACCTGAGGTGATGTTTTAATGGGCTCTTGTATTTGTTGTGTATCTGGTGTTGAAACGGGCGGGGGCTGTTGGGTCATTCTATCGGGCACAGCTGGCGGAGTTGTGGGGATGATAACGAGTACGTTTTTTGACTTATTTTCGGTGACCGAACCAACGTCGATGTTTTTAAGGATGGTTTCGATGGTGTTAAGTCCATCCGTGTTTATACGGGCCTTGTTGGTGATTCTATTAAAGTTATAGTACTTTGGGTCAATCAATGTTTCCTAATGATCGGAGAATGGGATTTCCTGTGCTTTGCAGAAAGTTGCTAGGCGACTGTTAAGAAAAATCATCTTGCTTAGCTTGTATCTGCTTCACTTCAGATGGGGCAAGATGCCAGTGACATGTATATTCGCATGTGAACGTTTGATATTTCTTAACATGGTTTCTTACCTTTTCCATGTTGATTCCGTCTGTGACACGTCTTTAGCTCCGACTTGAAGTATAATACCTTTCGAAGATGGTATCTTTTCCTTTTCGATTATGCCTTCGGTTTGTCTAATTTCAGGTCTGTTTGGCCGAGTATTTCCAGTTGGATTCTCCCTTTTTGCTGATTTGATTCGAAGGGGGTGACATTATAATCACCAATCACTAGCGGTGGGTATCGGGGGATCCGGGGGGCTTGCTGGCCGTGGTTTCCATCACAAAAGGTGATAGCCGGAGTTAAGAACAACAACAATGAACAAACGATTGCAAGAGTCTGATCTCATTTGGCACCATAGGATGGAAGCAGTCGGATGCCAGCGCAGGGAAAGAACTCAGGCTAGTAATTATTTGCTGTTTAGAACACGTCAGGCGCCGGTTTCTGTTAATTGAGCGTCTAGCATCAAAACAAATAATTATCAATGTAAATTATTGTTTATAATAGTAAGTGAACAGATTAGCGACACTTCTGGCTCCTTTGTAGACGAACGGCCATAAATCACAGCAGCTCTGCTCACCCAATGTTTGAATACTAGTCTTCATAGAGACATATTTTCTAGTCTTTGTATCATTTGTCAATGTTTTCTACTGATTTATTTTCTTCAATGTTCATCAACAATAATGTAACACGGCAAAATGTTATCTAACATAGATCGCGGGGATCACGAGTTGTTCCTCATTGTTGATATTTCACCTCGCTAGCGGGGTGAATTACCATTTCAGTTTATTAGCTACTAGGTAATTAAACAATAAATTTTCCATCCACTGTAAATATATGAATAATGAAGAAGATGAGCAATTTTCACAGATTGATGCCGACTTAAATCATTTCAATGGAATATATCCTCAACTAAATCATAACGATCTTAGTCATTATTATGACATAGATACATTTAATGACTTAAAATATACATCTAACAAAGATATAGCAGTAATTAATTTAAATATAAGATCTCTTTGTTCTAATTAGTGAACATACTCTTTCCTGCGCACTGAAGCATAAATTTGACATTATTTGCTTCACTGAAAGTTGACTGACGGACTCAACTAAATCTCTCTATACCTTTGAAAACTACTAGTCATTTCTGTCCATGAGGATCAACGGTACGCGTGGAGGAGTGTCTGTTTATGTTCGTGCCTGCTTTGAAGTTCAGAAGCTCTCGCATATTTCTGTGTCTATACCTTTTATTGAATAATTATTTCTCAAAATATGCTACGAATCCAAAAAACTAACTAGAGGTACCATTCATAAGCCACCCTCAGTCAATTATAATAGTTTTACCGACTCTCTTTAAGATTTTGTTATGCAAACTGGCGATATCAACAAGAACGACGTTATTTTGTGTGGTGATTTTAACTTCAATCTTCTCAAGTCCGACAATGATGCCGAAACTTTATATTTTACCAACTGCTTGAATACTTAATCCCTTATTCCACTGACTACTAAGCCTACTCGAATATTGAAAAATTCAGCTACATGTACACTAATTGACAACATGTTCACAACTTCCCCTCATGAGTTCCTCTCTAGAATAATACTGTCAGATATTTCGGATCACCTGCACGTCTTTTTAATAAAAAGGAAGTGCAGTGCTAATAAGTCCCATGTTTTAAATCGTGGAAATAAATCCCTAAAGTACCGCAATCTTTACGAGAGTCATTAAAAGCGATGCAATTTAACTTGAGTAATCATAATTTTCGAAACATTAAGGATAATAGAAATCCTGACGATGCCATTAAAGACTTTTCTTATATACTGTACTCAACTTATAATAATTGCTGTCTTATCAAAACAAAAACTATGTCTCAAAAATCTTAGCAGAAACCATGGATCCCATATGTTATTTTCAAATATTAAGAAAACAGAAGCATATTTTATATTATACATGCAAAATAAATACGCCTAACATGAGTTAAAAACGTTTAATAATTATGTTACAAATCAAATAAGAGTATCTAAAAAACAATATTTCAAAGATAAATTTAACGACTTTATAGATAAAACGGAAGTAGCCTGGAATCTAATTAATGAAATTCTCCGCCGATTAGGCACAAATGAAAGGAAGACGCTATTAAAACTATTGTGCACAATGACCCTGGATATAAAAACGATGTTGATATTGCCAACGTATTTAATTAGTTTTTTGTTGGTATTGGTAAGTCAATTGCTGAATGTTGTAACGATAGCCCTTTTGATCTATTACATTACATGCAAGGTGATTACCCCTAATTCGTTCTTTTTTAAAGCTGTAACACCACAAGATGAACTGAATTCTATTATGTCTCTTGAGGGCAAGAAGGGTGATACAAACTCGGTACCTGTTAAAGTTATGAAATTCGTGTGTGATATTGCGCCCTCTGTTATAGCATCAATAATTAATAGATTATTCGAATCCAGTATATTTCCTCAGTCTCTTAAAATTGCGAGAGGCATCCCAATTCCCACAACATGTGAAGTAGAGAATATCAGTAATTATAGACCTATTTCAATATTGCCGATGTTTAGAAAAATATTCGAAAAAATAGCGTACAAACAACTGTATAATTATTTAGAACGAGACATTCTTTATCGTGGTGAATGGGGGTTCGCAACAAAAAATCAACAGTGCAAGCAACATTAGACCAAATGAATTTTTTGTATCAAAATTTTGATTCAAATCAAGTTGTACTATCCATATTTTTAGACTTTCGGAAGGCATCTGATAGCGTTGATCGTACTATTTTACAATCCAAGTTACGCTTCTATGGAGTACGAGGACTACCATTGGATTGGTTTCGATCATACCTCTTCAATAGACAACAATACACTGTAATAAATTACTGTAAATTAAATCTTCTCAAGATTAGTCATGGGGTCCCTCTAGACTCAATCTTATGGCCACTATTGTTTCTAATATTCATAAATAATCTTCCAAATTCCTCAAATCTAGTCAAAAACATCCTATTTGCTCATGATAGTACCTTGTCAGCCTCATTTTCAAAAGCGGATATGGACATCGCAATTAAAGTAAATAATGAATTAATATCTGTAAATAATTAGCTCGACACAAGTAAAATTTGCACGAATGTTCATAAAACAATATTAATTACATTCTCATACAAACGTAACATTGATATTCCCTCGTTAAAAATGGGAAATGTTAATATTAGTGAAGTGAATCACATTAAATTTCTCGGCATGCACTTCGACATCATCTTACATTCAAAAATCATGTAGATTATATCTAAACTAAACTAAGCAAAGGATTGGTTTCTTGTTGAGTTGAAATATTTCTTCCCTCCAGAAGTCCTCATAATATTTTTTTTCCCTAGTTCAACCATATTTCTTCTATGGAATTGAAGCTTTGTTTGCAAGCAATAAAAATGTAACAGGTACAATGGTAGTCATGCAAAAGAAAGCATGTAGAGCTATAAATAACCTCCTTTATACAGGACGCAAAAGTTATTTCAAATCGATAAATATTTCTAAAATTGAGGATCTCTATAGCTTCCAAATATTGGCCTATATGTGTAAAACTGTTCATCTTGACAATGATAGGCATCTCCTGGAATATTTACAGCATCAGTCTGATGTACATTTGCACTCGACCAAAAAAGCGAGAATCATCCAATATAACAAGGTTTAATAAAGCCAAATCGCCATTTTTCATTGTCTATAAGGGTGTCAAATTGTGGTATTCCATTCCAATCATAATCAAATCTTCAACTTCATTATTTACTTTTGAATCCAAACTCAAACAACATTTTCTATCAAATTATTGATACAGTTGTCTGAGCCTTTTTGTATCAAATTCATTGTGAACAATGCTATCTTCAGTTTTTCTTCAATACTATTGTGGTTTTCGATACCACTTAATTTAGGTAACTGTTACGAATGGTATAGGTCTAGGTAGGTTGCCCTTAAAGCATTTTTGCTTCTCCGGGTCCACATTCTGTTTCTGTGTATAAAATGTGTTTAAAATCTTACGAAACATGTTATCAGGTTTATGTTCTGTTCGGTTGATGTTCATTTGTAATATAAGAATTGTAAACAGATGTGCTAATAAAGTGGTTCAAAGTGTTTCAAAGTGTGTCATGTACCGGCGAATGGCTAGACCCTCGCGTGTGGTTGCACCATAATCCAGCATATGGCTAGACTACGGACCCAAAGTTAGACTATAAACCGGTAATGGCTGATAGTCGTCATTATTACGGACTCTCACTCCTTATTGTAGGTTTGATAATATACCGGCGCCAAATAGTTTGTGTTCATAGATTTAGTTCGTGAGGTAAGACGGCTTAGTATCCTTGTGACGCACTGCACGGCTACGGAGATGTAAATGTAAAACGAAACCCTCAAATCGCCAAACAATCGCAGTGGCGAAATGCTGTTGTCTTAAATCGACCAGAACAGTTGGGATTAGATGGTAATTTGAACGTTCATACATAGGAAGAACCCAACCTGCTCTACCCTACTTCACTCCAACACTAAGTGAACCAAAGCCGCCATATTTTACTCAGGAAACTGATCGTAAATGTATTCATCCAAAACGTACACGATCGTTACCATTAGGTAGCCTAAAGCGTTCGCACCTACATTCAGAAGGTATTATATCTTCCACTAAGAAACATCTGTAGCTTTTCTTCGTCTATTATCCAGAAAAATGAATAAATATTACCTATCTCGAACGGTGTTAGGCCTCTATACACGGGCGGTGTGAGGTCAGCAGACATCGCCTCTTCTGACTAGCGTCGAACCATCCACGCCGTAAATTATCAATTATTAGCTAATTCACGCTGTATTTCCTTCATATGGTGAACAAACTCTATTGTTAACGGGGAGCGAGGCGCCCTTTTATTGTTATTTAAATAATTTTGTGATGAGGCACGAAACATCAGTTCGTGAGCACAGTGGAAGCGTGTAGAATTCCGCTAGACTGCAACAGAACCTGACCATGTAGACTTTCTCTGTGCAGTCAGTCGTATTTTTGGACTTCAAGGGTGCCAGTGGTTATCTCAATGTCCTTCTAGCTACTTTCAATATAGTATTGTGTGAGGGCACTGCGGACAGAGGGCACCGCGGACAGAGGGCACCGCGGACAGAGGGCACCGCGGACAGAGGGCACCGCGAACAGAGGGCACCGCGGACAGAGGGCACCGCGGACAGAGGGCACCGCGGACAGAGGGCACCGCGAACAGAGGGCACCGCGGACAGAGGGCACCGCGAACAGAGGGCACCGCGGACAGAGGGCACCGCGGGCAGAGGGCACCGCGGACAGAGGGCACCGCGGACAGAGGGCACCGCGGACAGAGGGCATCGCGGGCAGAATAAAGAGAACCGACATGCATCGAACCCGTTGGCGAAGAGACTACGCTAGGTGACTACTTCAGGGCGTACACACTCTGACAAGAATGAGTAAGAAGAGAAACCTGCCTACCAACGCTGTAGCGAAGGGGAGACTGATGTATGGGTTGTGAATGTTCTTTGATAGTTCGTCCCAATTCCCCACTGCCGCTGCAGGGTATGCAAGACCAGCAAGAAAACCAGAGCTTCGTAGCACGGCCAAAGGTCTACGTGGTCCTGTTGATAATAGTTCGGACGAAGTGATGAACACATCTATATAATTCCCTGTTGAGATACCAATAAATAATAGCATCCTGATCTCAAGTGCCTAATCTGCATTGTTCGAAAAACGTCAGTTGCAAACCTCGTTTGTGAAACACGTAAACCTGAAATAAAAAATGAACTCTAATTTAGGAAGAAGTAAAACATAGTGCAAAAAAATGAACGCGAGTAGATATATTTATGAATTGGTAAATTGTCGGCAAATTAACATTCTGCGAGGTTGACGAAATCATCAAATTGGGGAGTATTTGGTCAGCATGCCATCACGATTGTATATTCAGGGTTCTATGAATACACTTATTCGGAGAACGAAAAAAAAACATAACAACTTTGCCAACTAGTTGCAGTGACTCAGCGATTCCTTGTCAGGAAAGTGTACAGTCGTTCAAATATTGCATCACTTTGTCATAAAATAAACGGTGCTAGAGAGTCATTAAAATAATGCATCACTTTGTCATAATATAAACGGTGCTGGACAGTCATTCAAATAATGTATCATTTTGTCATATAATAAACGGTGCTAGACAGTCATTTAAATAATGCATCACTTTGTCATAATATAAAAGGTGCTGGACAGTCATTCAAATAATGCATCACTTTGTCATAGTATAAACGGTGCTGAACACTCATTCAAATAATGTATCAATTTGTCATAATATGAACGGTGCTGGGCAGTCATTGAAATAATGCATCACTTTGTCATAATATAAACGGTGCTTGACACTCATTCAAATAAGGTATCACTTTGTCATAATATAAACGGTGCTGGGCAGTCATTCAAATAATGTATCATTTTGTCATATAATAAACGGTGCTAGACAGTCATTGAAATAATGCATCACTTTGTCATAATATAAACGGTGCTGGACAGTCATTCAAATATGCATCACTTTGTCATAAAATAAACGGTGCTGGACACTCATTCAAATAATGTATCACTTTGTCATAATATAAACGGTGCTGGACAGTCATTCAAATAAAGTATCATTTTGTCATATAATAAACGATGCTAGACAGTCATTGAAATAATGCATCACTTTGTCATAATATAAACGGTGCTGGACAGTCATTCAAATAATGCATCACTTTGTCATAATATAAACGGTGCTGGACACTCATTCAAATAATGTATCACTTTGTCATAATATAAACGGTGCTGGGCAGTCATTCAAATAATGTATCACTTTGTCATAAAATAAACGGTGCTAGACAGTCATTCAAATAATGCATCACTTTGTCATAATATAAATGGTGCTAGAGAGTCATTAAAATAATGCATCACTTTGTCATAATGTAAACGGTGCTGGACACTCATTCAAATAATGCATCACTTTGTCATAATATAAACGGTGCTAGAGAGTCATTAAAATAATGCATCACTTTGTCATAATATAAACGGTGCTGGACAGCCATTCAAATAATGCGTCACTTTGTCATAGTATAAACGGTGCTGGACAGTCATTCAAACAATGCATCAATCTGTCATAATATAAACGGTGCTGGACGCTCATTCAAATAATGTATCACTTTGTCATATAATAAACGGTGCTAGACAGTCATTCAAATAATGCATCACTTTGTCATAATATAAACGGAGCTGGGCAGTCAGTCAAATAATGCATCACTTTGTCATAATATAAACGGTGCTGGACACTCATTCAAATAATGTATCACTTCGTCATAATATAAACGGTGCTGGACAGTCATTCAAATGATGCATCAAAATTTGTCATAATATAAACGGTGCTGGACAGTCATTCAAATAATGCATCACTTTTTCATAATATAAACGGTGCTGGACAGTCATTCGAATAATGCCTCACGTTATCATAATATAAACGGTGCTGGACAGTCATTCGAATAATGCATAACTTTGTCATAAAATAAACGGGCCTGGACAGTCATTCAAATAATGCATAACTTTGTTATAATATAAACGGTGCTGGACAGTCATTCAAATAATGCATCACTTTGTCATAATATAAACGGTGCTGGACAGTCATTCAAATAATGCATAACTTTGTTATAATATAAACGGTGCTGGACAGTCATTCAAATAATGCATCACTTTGTCATAATATAAACGGTGCTGGACAGTCATTCAAATAATGCATAACTTTGTTATAATATAAACGGTGCTGGACAGTCATTCAAATAATGCATCACTTTGTCATAATATAAACGGTGCTGGACAGTCATTCAAATAATGCATAACTTTGTTATAATATAAACGGTGCTGGACAGTCATTCAAATAATGCATCACTTTGTCATAATATAAACGGTGCTGGACAGTCATTCAAATAATGCATAACTTTGTTATAATATAAACGGTGCTGGACAGTCATTCAAATAATGCATCACTTTGTCATAATATAAATAATGCTGTTTTGTTTCAGCGTTGGCACGTAGACGAAAACTCTAGCCCTATAATTCTTTTACTGTTTACTCTTCAGCGCCACCAAAGTTCATTGCTGACCAACGTTCGGCCACTGTTGGTGGGCAGTGGCCTTGATCTCCTCCAGCTTAATTCTCGGTGCTGTGTCTCAGGTAAGCCCGAAATTTCCCTTGTGGAGTGTTCCGCCTCAACTGCAGTCTTTTACTGTTCTCTTGAATGGACTAGAAAAGGAATTGATTTATCAGCTCACCCCGCAAGACAACTGCGACTGTTGTCCAGTTCAGTGAACCGCCCGGGGGAAATCGAGTGATTGTCAATTGTGTCGCGGGTAGGCTATGCCGACCCTGCTTGCATCAGGAAAAACTGCTAACACCCCTCGTTTGCAATACCAAGGGACCTCAAAGGAGATTACGGAAAAGGTCGCCGATGTTCCTCATCCCCAATGCCATGGGACCTCAAATGAGATCACGGAAAGGTCACTAATGCACCCCATCCGAATTACTTAGGGACCTCCAATGAGGTCACATGCTACCTGGCCGATGTTCCGCTGAGAGAAACGTGTTGTAATCTCGTTCCTGAGACCTTCCCCTTGGAGCAACAAATAGCTGGATTTTTTGTCTGTTTTGGGGGTGACTTTTCTTGGTGAAAATGCTTCCAAGCGGCGCACTCTGAGAGGCTGCTCACTAACTGTGCATTTGTGAACCCATCGCCTGGAAATGGGTATTCTAGGGGATTGCACACCAATTTACAAGCTGCTAGGAATTATGTGTGAATTAGGAAAGCGTGCGTTCACTTAGAGAAATCTTTGGATATAGAAGAGTGCATTCAGGCATTCAGGGTTATTGCGCATCAGTATGTTCTTCTGATTGCACACTGAGCGTGCGTTCTTAAGTGAGTTTTGGAATGCACTGATGTTGGAATGCACTGATGGAATGCACACTGATGTTGGAATGCACTGATGGAATGCACACTGATGTTGGAATGCACTGATTGAATGCACATTGATGTTGGAATGCACTGATGGAATGCACACTGATGTTGGAATGCACTGATGGAATGCACACTGATGTTGGAATGCAATGCACTGATGGAATGCACACTGATGTTGGAATGCACTGATGGAATGCACACTGATGTTACTGATGAGCATTGAACATTGCGAGTCAAATTGGGATAGTGAAAACCAACAATGTGTGGTGAATAATTTCCTTTGCAAACGAGCATAAACTAACATAATCATGTTCTGCTCAACACTGGCTTCAACGTAAACAAGATGTGCATAATATATTTGAAAACATATCTTGTTCAGCAAAATATATTACAACAGAAGCAATGAAAACGTAGGGAATTCAAGCAGACTTGTCTCCAAGTCATCATGCAGATTTGTAACATATGTGCAATCGGCTCATCGCACATAACAACATTCTCGAGTGCACATCTAATCAGATGATCAGAAGCAAGAAGAATCATGTTTGACTTCATCGTAAACTTATTCATTGACACTAGCCCAAATACCGAACATAAACTACACTCCATCCTCCATCACCCAGTAGCTGAGAAACACGGCTCGGATTCAGAGGTCACGTGTTCAAATCTGTCTGCAAGGCTGATCTTTTTTCGCGGCGTCCTTTGCCAACGCTCACTTTCAATGAACACTTTTCTACCTCAGGTCATTCGTAGAGATCTTTTCGGAAGGCATTACAAAGCACAATTTTTTTGAGTGCAAGATTCAGTGATTGCACCCTGTTATATTACGGATCGTAATCAAATCAGCTATCAACATCATTTGTAAATCTTTGAAACACAGCTACTTTAAATGCTCAGAACAATTTTAAATGAATTCCGATGGTTGCAAGTAACAGAAGAATTCTGGAAAACGAATTGATTGGGAACAAACCCAAGAACTTCTGTTCGATTTGATGAGATGGTAGGATTTTCTAACACAGCTTGTGGAGCGTTCCCAACATGGACATACCGTCAAACAAAAACAATACTATACCGGGCTAACAACTCCAGGCAAGCTGGGGTAGGAGAGATGCTGTCCACTCCGGCCAGAAACGAGCTGCACTTCCTCGTGGTGGGTGACCAGTACAGAGTGTGACGTTACTGTTCTGTTCAGTCTTTGTAGGACGTTACGAGCTAGGTAGCTAAATTATATGCAGCTATGTATATGACCAAACCTATTGCAAATGGTAGTTGACTGCTGGCTACTCATTCGTCCTTATTAGGAATAGATAGACCATGCCGAAGGATTGATTCAAATCACTATCGAATACCTCCATAATGATATCTTTTGTTTCTTTTCGATTTGGTTTTTCTTTCCAACTGGCACGAGGACTGATAACAATAACGTGATTATTATAAACGGAGCATTTATAAGCTTGAACTCATGCTGGTAGGTTTGTGGCTGAAAGCCTTTCTGTTGCAATCGAGAAGTCCCCTCACAGAGCGGGGGGGATGGAATCGATATAAACCTCTCCAACTTCGAGGTGTGTGTGTATTCCAAGCATTTGCATCCACTCGAAGCCTTCTGAATTTCCCAGACCGAATGAAAGTACATTTGCAATGCAGTAGATGGTGGAATTGATTTGCGTGTTGGCCTTTCTCGAAATTAGAATTGATTAAACAAAATCACACAACGCTAATGATCTTTTCTAAAACTTCCTATTTGTGCTTTACATTCTGATGTAATTTAATTTATTTTTTACTCATTGCTATCCTTTCCGTAATGCTATGAAACTTTGATATCAGCATTTGGGACTTGAGAATTGGAAATTTAATGACAGTTACAGTAACTAAGATACTGGAACATCCCAATACACAGATCTATGATACGAAGCCGGGGAGTTAGAATAGCGCTACCATAACCCCTGCGGGTCGTAGAATGCGACTAGAAGGGGAAACCTGTAGCCGGGGATTTCGAATGGTGCTACTGCAATCCCTGCGTGTAGTTGAAGGCGAATAATAGGGGCGGAGCCAGGGGGCTAGGAATCCCTACCTCTAAAGGACGGCCTCTCCGAACCCTGTTGTTATGGTGGCTGAATGGGCAAGGCTGGAGGGAATTTGGTGTGTTGGCGCTGAGTGAGTCGAAGTTGAAAGGTAAGGGCGAATGGGAGTTTGGTGTGGTAAGTGGAAGAAAGTCAGGCGCGGAGGAAGGTTGGGCACGAGAAGGTGTGGTGTTGATTTTGATTTATCGATTGACTAGTAGCGTTACCGAGTAGAAGGAGGTGTCCTCAAGATTAATGTAGCAGAAAGTTAGGTTAGGCGTAGAAAGACGGGTATTTGTGAGTGCGTACAAGCCTGGTAGTGAGGAGAGTATTTTGAGAGTTTTGGAGGTCCATTCAATGTGGTTGCACTAGGCGACCATAATGCGAGAGTTGAAGACGTTGTGTTGACGAATGTTATAGGGAGGTATGGTGTTCCTGGTAGAGATAACAGGGGAGAAAATCTGATAGATTTGTGAATGGAGCAAGAGCTGGTGGCCGGAAATAGTTTGTCCAAGCAACGAGATATCCACAAGAACGCTTGGATAAGGATGGCTCTTGGTGCAGTGGTGGAGAGAGTGCTGATTTATTCTGTGCTGATTTAGAGGAGAGTGGTGGGGAGGCTGTTTCAAGTGCGGGTGTTGAGAGAGGAGGGTGGAGGAGTATCTGATCATCTGCGGGATGAGAGGAAAGAAGATTACGAGTGGAACAGAGGTGGAAGGGGAACGAAGGAGTGAAAGGAAGATGAGAGGTATTGAAGGTGATAGAGTTGAATGCGGGAGCAGAGCAGAGAAGTTTCAGCAGGCGTTGGGGAGAAACATGACAACGTGAGAGCGCAGGACCTACGCGATGTGGAGGAAGAATATGGGACGTTCAGAGATGCGTTGTGAAGATGGCCAAAAAAATTGTGTGGTGTATGTCGTGTGGGCGGGTACAGAAGGTAGGGCTGCAAGTGGTGGAACGAGGAGGTCAAACTGGCGGTGACGAAGAAACGAAAAGCCTCTGAGGAGGGGGTGCATCAGAGGTTGTTGGTGACATACCACAACTATCAAAATAAGAGAAAAGAGGTGAAGCGGGGGGTGAGAAAAGCTCAGAGAGACGCTGATGCCTGGTGGGGCAAACAGTTGTGCTAGAATTTTGAGGAGAACTAAAAAGGTGTTCCGGAAAGAGCTGAAGAGTTTAAGAAAGTGGAGACCGGAAAGGAGGAGGTGGTGAAAGATGAAAGCGGCCAACTGTTGTTGGAAAGAGGTGATGTACGGAATAGGTAAGCCGAGTATTTTGATGAGTTGTTGAATGTCGAGAATGACAGAGAGGTTGATATTGTTGCTGTGGGTAATGGTGCACCCATGCCGGTTTAGGGAAAATGATTTGTTGTGAACATTACTGAAAGCACGACAAGCGCCCGGTTTGGATGGAGTTGGGACCGAGTACCTAAAAAAGGATGAAGTTACGATTGTGGAATGGCTGGTGAGGCTACCGAATCTGAGGTTTCTGGCGGGCGTGATGCTGATTGAGTGGCGCAGTGCTTGCATTGTTCCACTGTACAGGGACAAAGGAGATAAATATAAATGCTGCTACTTAAGGGGAATCAGTTTATTAAATGCGATTGATAAGTTGTACCGGTGAGAGCTGATCAAAAAAATTAGAGACTGTGCGGATGTCGAAATTGGAGAGGAACAGTGCGGCTTTAGGAGTGTTACATGGGGTGCCGATTAGTCTGTGAGACTAATTGGCACAGGGGCTGTGATGTGTTCTGGGCCTTCGTTGATTTGGGAAAAGCTTACGACAGGGTTGATAGGTAAGCGCTGCAGAGGGGGTTGCGTTTGTATAGAATGGGCATTAATCTGTTGAAAGCGTTGCAGAGTTTCTGTGTTGATAGCGGAGCATGTGTCAGAGTCAGGAACGAGGTGAGTGATTGGTTTACAGTGAGAGCGGGTATGAGATGAGGCTGCGTTATGTCTCTCTGGCTGTTCAATCTCTACATGGATGAAGAGGTCAGGGAGGTAAAGGCGCGTGTATTGGGTCGTGTCTTGGAGCTGTTGAAAACGAATAGGCGGTGTTGACAGATGAGCCAGTTACCGTTGTGTATGATACGGCCCTGGTGGCGGATTCAGAGGAAAATCTGTGTAGGTTAGTATCGGAGTTTGGTAAAGAATTACTGTTCTCCTAAATGAAGAGTTACTGGAGGAAGGTTAGTGTTTCATGCATGTATCTGGGCTCTTATGTGGAAAAGACTGAACTAGGGGAAACTGAGGTGGAGTCGCAAGTGAAGGAACGGTGTAAAGTGTTGGGTGTACTGAAGAGTGTAATACGCTGTAGGACGTTGGGGATGGAAGCAAAGAGAGGATTGTATGAGGGTGTAGTTGTCCCAACTGTGATTTACGGTGCTGGGACTTGGGGGTGAGAGCAGAAGAGAGAAGGTTGAATGTTTTCGAGATGAAATGTTTGAGGAGCAGGGTAGGAGTGACGTTGAGAGACAGGATCAATAACGACTTGGTTTGAATTAGAACGGGGATGGTGAAGAAGTTAGAGGACAGAGTTGATTCTCGTGTTCTCAGATGGTTTGGGCTCATGGTGAAGATGATGAAGTGAGGTTTTGAAGGCAGATTGGTAAAAAGTGTGATGAAGACAGAGGCGAGTGGGCGTAGGCCTAGAGGTAGACCGAAGTTTGGGTGGATGGATGGTGTGAAGCAGGCTTTAGGAAGGAGTGACTTGAGTGTGGAGGTAGCGAGAGAACTTGCAATTAATTGGTGTGAGTGGAGAATGATTGTGAATGGATGTTTTTTGACCCTGCCCTGATGTGATTTTCCGCCTTGGCATCTCGTTGAGAAACGAGATGGTTGTGGGTAATAGGGCCCGGTCATCGTGACACGGCAGTCGTAAACCAGTCACACTGCCGAGCTCTGCTGCTGACACTGACTTTAAAACGCTCTCATGACCAAGAGTGTGTGTTGCGGGGTCTTCCGACCAGACTCTTCAGCGCAAAAGGGCTAAGAGTATGAGAGGAGTGTGAGGTGCGACTTGCAGTCAGCCACCCCCTTTCCTAGGAGCTGGTCTGCTACAAATTAATTCGCGTGTTCTTTTAAATCTTCATATAAATTGTATAATACCATGATTTCTCAACGTATCCACCATCTAGGTTAATGCCTTCTCTCTAGGAATCCATGCTCTTTGAAATGCATCCTGCAGATACTGCAATTATCGACTCATTTGTGGTTGTAAACTGTCGTCCTTTCAAGTAATATCTACAAGGGGTGAGGTCACGTTTGTCAGCGGAGTTGATGAATAACCGCTATTTGCCACAATTAAGGAATGTGCGGGTTCCTCGTCGTGGTGGTACAAAAATCCGATTTGTTTTAACACTGCAGTTTCCTCTCTCATGGAATGCGTTCATCTCAGAGCCTCGTTGAAAGAGTGTATCTGTCCACATTCTAGCAGGATTACCTCTGTGCAATTCCAAAAAAGTAGTGTCCAGGACCTTGTGAGCGGACATCTCGGCCTAGAATTCGATTGGTACGATGGAAGCACCTTGTAAACCACCGTTTAGAGTAAACATTACTTTCCGGTTCGAACTGACAAATCGACGTGTTGTCTCTAGTTATGGATTATTAAATAAAATCATTCGCATTGCCTTTATTTGAAGGGAAGAAAGCGTCATTGATTTAGTTCGTGTCTCATCGTAAACTTGAGCAACTCGATGCGTCATTAGTTTAGGTCTATTGAACTGATCTTCCATCTCTGTGTTTACTGATGGTTTAACCCTGCCACTCATTTGAACCTTTTACAGTACTGCAAGCGAGTGTCCACGCAGTCATGGAGAGCTGTGTTCTCTGTGTTCACTGATGGTTTACGCCTTTTACAGTACTTACATTACAGAAGCCGCATATTGTTTGTAGTAAAGCAGAGGGCATTTCATGATTCGCGCAACGTAAACATGACCTATATTCATAAATGACGAACATTAATGTTATATTGTTCCGTATTGATTTGTATTTATTTGGGCAGCGTGTCATTATTTGA
>SDVV010001496.1:0-25558 GCA_016164225.1 Gammarus roeselii
CGAGAGTCGTAGGGGAACTTGATCCACCTGGTGGACGGTATGTGCATCCTGCCAATCTCCCAGCTGTGTGGCCGGATGTGAATCTTCCCCGTCGCATAACCGAACCCAGTGTTGTGGGAGCTGGTATGATCAAGGCGAGAAGAGAACAGTGACCCCCTGCGTTACTTTGTGTGCTGTACTATACACAAAGTTATAGGCGAAACTTGCGACTTTTTTGCGACTTAGATCAGCTCTCGAGACTCAATGTATTGCTTGTGGCAGAGAACAGCTCTTGACAGTCATCAGCTGAGTACAGACTCTGGACCCTCTCACGTTTGTTGGCGACGTTGAAGATACATTCTCCGCAATCGTGACTGTTAATGACTAGTAATCATTTTGATGAGCACAAAGAGTTTATTCTGAACCAGTTGGACAGGCTCGAGGTAACTTCGCGATTAATTCTAGCAGAGATTTGAGAATGGTCCCCGGCCAAATTCGATGTCCCGTCTGCAGACTGTGGCTTCGTGTTCCTGGCTGTGAGTGGCAAACACCAAGCTAAATGGAGTCTTGGAGAGACCGATTGCCTTCAGAAAGCGATGTACAACCTTAACAGTGGGTTTGCAAATGCTGTAGATGACGAAGTTCGTCCATGGATGTTTATGGCAATTGTTTTTGGCTTCCCTGGTCATGGCTGTGACGTCGTAAACGTGGACGAACGGAGAGACTTTCTTGAAAGCTGGCGAATCATTGATTATCGCAACTATCCGGTTCCGGTGCATCTCAGAGTGGTGATATTGGGAGGACTGGCAGTATTTGCAGCATTCAGGGAACGTGTGAGAGCATTAGCAGATTTTGCACTAGTTTGGAAACAATGTTGCACTTATGTTGAGAACCCGCCTGCTTTGAACAGTGTTGTTCATGGCGATGGGGTTCTCAACAGTAGAGTGAAGTGATACTGATATGCCCTGTGAAGAATTAGATAGGGCTTAATTAGCGGTGGGCGGGGGGGTAGGGCGCGATGCTGCAACTTCGACTCAGCGAGCGTACGGCGGTTCGCACAAAAACTGGGAGCGGGGGCGTAGGGTAGGAGGAGAGTCAGTGAACGGATAGCATGTACATGTTAACAGGTTATATATTTACATAAGGGTATTAGCAATTTCAATGCTTGGGGGGTGTTGCAACTTCATTGCATGTCATATTGCATTTCAAATGCCGTGTCCACTGAATTTTTTGGGGTATTGATATACATACATTTATAAAAAAATTATTGCTAATAACTTGTGTATAGTATTATATATCAACAAGTCCCACTTTCCGGACACCTTAATGATTTTTCAACCACGATATTATTTTCTACGTTGCTCGCTGTTGATCAATTTTACATGTGGCATGGATTGAATTAGTTCGTTATTTTTATCAGATTGTTTTAATCAGTACCTTTGCGCTAAGCTTTACTTACTCCTGCAGTAACTCCTTCATTGTTATTTCTATGCTGTGATATATCCAATGAAGGTAAATAGATACAAGATTTACGGATGACTGAATCATTCCTAGAGAAGAACCCCTTACGAGTATAATGGACTCGATCGATGCTTGATTGGTGGATTCGTAGCGGTGGGGATTGGGATATTTTGTCGGTTTTAGTTCATTTATCACTATATATTCTTTAATAGGGTTAGTGTGGTAGGCATGTTTTATATAACTCAGTTTGCAGCCTTGGTGTGCGATCGACCCTGTATGGTACCAGCCTGATATTGAATTTTAGGCAATGTTCTGTGTTTTCCATCTATTTATTTCATATGTATATAATATCTATAGGAATAGTATGGATTATTGGTCAGGTTGTTGGAGGGTTAATGTATATTTTTTTCTTAGGATGCTGTATCTTCGTAACGAGATTTTATCTACCCCATATTGCATTATCCAGGTTTTAACCAAGATAATCTGTGTTCCATTTTACGCGGTTTTCCAATAGCGAGAATATCTGATCGATATGGTTTAATGTAAGTTAATATATTGTGTGATTTATACATAGTAATGATCGGTTGATTTATGTTGAATTTCTAGTTTTTTTTATATTTAATGTTAGCATCTTCCATACTATTTCAGGCATAATGGGTCTGTTGTTGCATCATTGAGGAAGTTTTATGAGTATGTATGACATTGTTACAATTTAACCGTGGTTACTTTAGTTAAAGAGATGTTAATTTGACCCCGTTTTGGACTGAGTTGAGGGTAATGTTATCAGATTTTCCGTATTTACGTACGAGTATTCTACATCATTTACTATAGGTTTCAGTTATGTCACTCGTATGTCTTGGTGTATCTTTTTCACATTACTCGTTTGTTTAGTTACATGCTAGTTCATTCTCGTTCATCACGTTTTTGATGTATGTTTTGGGTATGCTAAAGAATCAATCTTCTTGCTTAGTTATTTCTCGAGAGTTTTAGTATGTGTCTTAATTTTTGTACGTTTTCAGTTGAATTTCCATCTTCAATGCAATCTGTTGGTTATATTAGATATAGAGCAGTCGATTTGTTACAAACTTGATCTTGCTGTCAGGGTATTGTATGTTTATTGTAGGACCGTTCTTGAATATTTAGGAGTTTTAGAGCCCCCTAGGCTAAACCCCGTTCTTTTCATGCCTGTTTGTGTAAATAGACCAATTTACTAGGATGGATACCATAATGTAATACACTTTTTATGTGAATTATAGCTGAATAGAGCATCTTATTATGCTATTTTATAGTTATTTTTGTTGATGAAGGTTATTGTTTCCCACGATAATCATAGGAATGTATGTTTAAAAGGTGTAAGTCCGTACTGTATCTTTGTGAAATTTTCGTAATTGAACCCTAGCTAGTGTTTTGTGTATCGCTTAGAAGACGATTTACTGGATCGAGGGGTACTAGTGTAGAGGTGGTTTACACTCTTTGGTTGTCATTTAGGAGTTCATCCATGTTCAACGTGAATTATATATGGCCTTGTCGATGTCGATCTCAAGTTCCACGGGTTTGTTAGTGAGGTTACGCAACAAGAAGCTATTCGTTGTTGTGATTTACTCAAGCCATCAGTGAACAGAAGCCTAGCTTTTTATAGCCATAAACTCTACGTCTGTCTCATTGTTGACCACTGTACCTGTGTCTAGATTCTTAATTAAATCCAGGATGTGACTTTGCTCGATTTTGTTCAGAGACGATGGGTTAAACGTATGCTAGGTACGTCTGAAGTATTGTACGTGACTTGGTGTTACCTCTAAATTTGTTACATATTAGTGGTAGATTGCTGAGAAGTGACCTAGTAAAGCATTGTAGAGTTTTTGTTATGACAATGGGCTTGGACTTTTTGTTCTGCTAGAGGCATAGCATCAGTTAGGTCTAGGAATTTGTTGGTATCGTAGTAAAAATAGCATTTTTCTCATGAACTGTTAAATGTCGCTGATATTTTTGGAATGACTTAAGTTAGTATATGGTTTTCATGAACCAGACCACCTTAGGAGTTTAAGTGCAGAATTATTTATATTTTTATAAAATCGGTAGTGTTCACAGACATCGTGCATTGATTCACCACACACCTTTCCATAATGGAGTAGGATTTATCATCTGTGTGCGGTAGAATGCAACGTATATAATAGTTAATCGTTGTTGTTTAGGGTAGAGTAGAGAATTCTATTTTATAGTTGTTATACACTTTTCGCCTGACTTAATGGAATTTTGGGTATAAATTACGCTTATTTGGATGTAATGATCAACAAATTTGGTGTGTTTCCCCTCTCGACATTGGATTTGGGTCTGGTTTCATGTTGTCTTGGCGAACTATTTAGCTATATATATATATATCACTAATTATGTACCTCAGACATGGTTTATATCTTAGGTCCTGTGGATTGCGGACCTCACAACGCAGATCTGAATGAAAAAAAATTTGAGTAGATTTATTCAATATTTGATATAATAGATGAAAATGGTAGGAGCAACACATCCATCATTACAACATAGTGATCTTATTTTAACAGTAAAACCATACATAAATCTTGCTAACGTTTAACTCTCGTATCACTCACTGACGTATGGGGTTAGCATACATAATCGTTTGAACTCGACAGTCTACTAACCAGCGATGACCTAACATTACTCGAAACTGGTCGATATTACTGTACTTGTAACAAGCGAAGTGAAAAAATATATATATGTAGGCACACCATCTGCTAAAGATTGGTAAAACTAAGGAGTCAAGTGGATAGATTTGATATGAATAAAGCTTGAATCAATGAAGAAATACCAACCATAAGTACGAAAACGGGGAAAGTACATACAATCCTTGGTAATATTAGGTTAGGATGGGTTAGGTTTGGTGCCCCTCTACAATACAGACCTATAGTGAAAAATGTTACAGTGGATCTGGTGAATGCTCAAATAAGACATAATCTGTATTAGAACGCAATCTCATAACAAAACCTGAAATATTCAACAACCTTCAAGTGACTAAACTGCAAACGTATGACAAACATTTATAAAAGAACGACATGCAGGAATATGCATCAAGTAAAGACCTGCGATTGGATAACGTAATTGAGATGCACATTCGAATATATATATATTCACACAATAAAAAAATTGACGCGTGGACAAAGCCAAATCAATCTATTGATGTGATCACTTGGCTACTAAAGAAAAGTCCGGGCATCGATTTTTTTTCTGTGAAATTTTAATATATATATTTGTTTACTTATGTACACGTACATACGCTCGAATATACACATGCACGTACGTATATAAGTCTATGGACGTACGTACATACATACATACGTAATTGATCGCCGACGAGTGATGATAGGCTTAAAGATTTGCAAAAAGTCTGCAAACGCATTATAGTAGCAAGCTGTATGACGTGATTGGAGTAAGTGATACGTGGAGGACAAGCGGAGAACGATGGATCATCTTCAAATTGATACCAATGAATGTTCAAGTGGCAAAAATTAGTTCGTGTTTTGGAAGAAATCTCCGAAGATGATATGAGACTAATCGAACAAGTATTGACTAATGTTGATAAAACCAGTTATCTCAGAATGGGTAAAACGAGGATCAAAAAGCAACTCCCGAAATTGAAATGATTTGAGTGGAAAATCATCATGATTGTAATAAAGCCGAGGTGCTGGGCAGCGGTTTTTTCCTAAGAACCAAAGAAAACCAGGAACGTGTGAAAGAATTCCTCATTGATGAAAAACAGAATGACATTGAATTTGAGAAGATTCGAATAATTGAAGTTCAAAAAGAAGAAGAATTACATTTGTGGACTCTAGGGCACGGAACAGCATTCGGTGTTCCCAACAAAGATATAGTGGATTATATGATAGATTTTGAGAGGAAACTTAAACATCGTGATGATGGGTATGGGTGGCTGTACGAGCCATGCTGTCATCGAAGAAACGAGTTAGTAGTCTTTGATGATGTCAGCAAGATCTGTAATTATAACTTATAAAACTATGAAAATCCAAAAAATAAATTTGTTTATACGATCTTAAAAACTCATGGTTAAGCGATGAATTGTATACATTGTGTCAGACGGAAAAAACTTCGTTTTTGTCGAACGCGATAGAAAAAAATGTTTCAAGAGGTGAAATGATGGCATAAACCTATCACGAGGTAAATGCTGTATATGTGTGACAGAATGGTGATATATAAATCTAGTCCGATGAGAATATACTGTCAATTGAGATTCTGTCGTGGAACTATGGGTTATAGCTTGAGTCCTCGATTGTTCGAAAGAAATGGGGTAATGGGGGTCTATAAACTATGTCAAGATAGAAATAAAATTAAATAAACATAAATCCACGAGTAACGTGTGGAGACATTTGAAACGCAGTAATCGTGAAGACAATGAATAATTATTAAAAAAAGGCAGATCAACTATGCACGTCGTCGAAGGATGAAGTGTCACGAGATATTGACGAAAAATGTGGTAGACCTAGTATGAGATGAAGGCCTGTTTGTATGATGATGGAAACACATATAAAATACTTATAACATTCAATCCATCTAATATTGAAAAATCTGACCTCTCTGGTAACATACGAGTCAAGATTGATTGCGAAGTAGAAATAATTAGGTGTAAGTTATCATAACTGCAAAGGATAGATCAAAATATTGGGTCAAGTGGAGATAACTGTTATGCATTGTATAAAACAATGACTGACTGTCGTACATAAGTTGAATTAGTTTTTTTATTTATTAGATCAAAATTGGATGTGTGTATCAAACTGCAAAGGATTGATCAAATTGTAGAGACAAGTGGAGATATGTATTATGCATCGTATAAAACATTGACTGAATACCATACATAAGTTAAGTTAGGTTTTTGATGATTACTTCTTTAACATAACTTCAATGAAGCTGATGCACATAAAATATATTTCATCAACAGCAAGGGATGTTGTTCCATGGGTTAGGTATTACTTCATCCGGCAGTGTACGGTAACCCTTTTGCAAAAATGTGTGTAAATGCCAACATTCTACAGACATCGATCGTACATACGCCTACATTATGCCGGCAGATGACGGGATCAAACCGTGAATGCAGCTACATTATACCAGCATATGCCGGAATAAGGCGGTATAAAACCGTGATACAATACATGAAAAATCTCGAGCGGTATAACATATTTCATGGTTAAGTTGGTTCGATTAAGTTAAGTAAGGTATTGATGCATCTGGCAGAGTATGAAAACAGTTTTTGCTGTTATTGATTGCTATTGAATCTATGTTGTCGAACATTGATACATACATATTCATAAATATATATATATATATATATATATATTTATATATATATTAACGATGCGATGGTTAGTTGAGATTCTAATATCTATAAAGAAGAGGTACACCAGCGCTTCTACTAGCATTACGATGGACGTACGAGCAGGGGACTGATAATATTAACTTGAGCGATTTTATACAAGAAGAAACGTTAGGGGGATATTTTTGAAAACGTTTAGGGAATGAATCACATCATCAGTTGCTAGAATGATGTATTATTTTTCTGTGCAAACCCAATAAAGCTGACGATTAGATTAGGATGCTAGACTACCGTCGACGACGGTGTAGTAACAGTGCGTGAGTGGACGAGAGATAACCGGGCCGCTCCCCAGGCGGCAGCAAGCAAGCAATAACCTTGATGGTGTTTGAGAGCGGAGTGAAGTTTGAGACCGTTTGTTCCGGTATTAGTAGGATCGGGTCGGGGCTTACTATGTTCTGATTGATGCATTATTTTTGGCTTACTGTGCTCTAATTTGTGGTTAGGGAGAGTATCAAGTTTCGTTGCTGACTGCTGAACATTAAGTGTTGGTCGCAATTGGTGTATATGTAGGGATTCTAGAATTAATAAGTTAGAGCTGCTATGTGATTGGTCGAGGATTTCAAAGTGATTGGTCTTAAATGGGTGGTTGTGATCCTCAGCGTGCTTACGAGGGATTAAGTGGGTAAACCGTAGTGAGAGGCTTACCTGTTCTGCTTGAGGCTCCAAGATGTTGATCCACTCGCTCTCGAAATCTCCTTCTTGTGCTACCAACGCATGGCGCCTGGCAGCTGTAACATGTAAAGCAATAAATGATGTTGGAACGCACGTCGGGAGAGGCCAGATATTTGAAGCGGAACAACGATCCGATGGTGAATGAGTTTTTCAAGGCAAAGGTTGAATTTACCATGAGGGTAAATGTCCGAGTGTGTGCAGTAGTTCAATGTGAAGTGGCATTGAGTCAGAGCCATAATACGGTGCAGACAGATAAACTGTTTTCTTGTTGGCAGTTAGTATTTGGGGTGGTTTAGTGAAAATATTATTGAGGAATCTCCGACAGTGTCTCTTGAACAAGGTTGCTGGGTACCCGTATTTTTTGAAAAAAGTGCGCAGGAACACGATTTCTTTATGAAATGCTAGGTAGGAGGAAGAAAGATTGTAGGCTCTGTGAATTAAGGTAGTAATGTTGTTAATCCTGTATTTCAGAGGGGTATGGGAGAAAAAACTCATACCAAGGCCAGAGAAAGTGGGTTTCCTTATTTATTTATTTATTATTTGCTTCAATGTTACACCGGAGTCCCAACACGAAGTTAATGCAGACTCCCCCGTAGGGCGGTCAGAGGGTTTCCTATAGATGCTGGTATGTTTTCTGTTGTTCTGGTCCTTCGATACATTGATATCAAGAAAAGGGATTGTAAGGTTTCGCTCAGTCTCGACAGTGAATTTAATATTAGAATGTTGTTTATTCAAATAATCTAAGAATTTGTTGATGTGAGACTGGTCCTGAAAAATGATGAAAGTGTCATCGACATATCTTCTATAAAACACGGGCTTGAATTCTGCTGGGCATTGGTCGAGTCAAATTATTTCATAATAACATAGGAAGGTGTTGGCTAGAGTGGGGCCCAATGGGGAACCCATCTGCACCTCATCGCACTGTTGGAAGGCCGAATCGCCAAAGATAAAAAATGATTCTTTGCAAGCCAAGTTAAGAAGAACTCTGAAATCAGATTCGGAAAGATTATAATTGGTTGGTTGTTGGTTTTGCGAGTCAAATAGAATTTGGCATATAATGTTGATTGTTTCGTCCTAAGGGATGTTGGTGAACAAAAAAGTCACGTCAAAACTAGACATACAGAGGGGGTGTCAGATGAGAACGCAGGAACTTGGTTATAAAAATTATACGAGTTATCTAGGGTATAGTCATTGACCGTAAGGGGTTGGAGGATAGGAATGAGAAATTTAGCCAGTGGGTAAGTTGGAGTATCATAAGCTGCTAAAATCGGTCGGAGGGGTGTGTTTTCTTTATGGATTTTCGGACGACCGTACATAATGCCCGGGATAGATCCACTAGAAAAGAGTTCGCTGTATTGGGTTTGTGAGATGCTATTATTGTTAAGGAGTTTCCTAAGGAAACGGTAGATTTTGTCCTCATTACAGAGACACTGCTTGAATTGGGAAATGTCGGTTACCCACTCCATCCCTCGCAAGCACGCTGAGGATCACAACCACCCATTCAAGACTAATCACTTTGAAATCCTCGACCAATCACATAGCCGATCTAACTTATTAATTCTAGAATCCCTACATATACACCAATCGCGACCAACACTTAATGTTCAGCAGTCAGCAACGAAACTTTATACTGTTCCTAACAACCAATTAGAGCACAGTAAGCCAAAAATGATGCACCAATCAGAACATTGTAAGCCCCGACCCGATCCTACTGATACCGGACCAAACAGCCAGGTTCCTCACTCCTCTCCTTAACGCCATACAAGGTGCAGCTCTGCTGCCGCCCGGGGAATGGTCCGGATATGTCTCGTCCACTTACGCACTGATTCTGATAGTTTGACTTTTCCGTCGACGGCAGGGTTTTAGCGACCTAGCCTATCCATGGGCTGTATTGGCCTTGCATATGATATTATATCATCCTTCCATCTGATGATGGGATGTATTCCTGAAACGTGTTCAAGAAAAATCCCTTTAACGTTTTTTTTTTTAAATCGTTCAATATTACTACAAATATCAGCCCCCTCTCGTATGTCCCTTCGTCCATCATAATGCCAGTTGAAGCGCTGGTATACTTCTACTTTACATCCATACATATATATATATATATATATATAGCTACATAGTAAACTTGAGGTAAGATTGATGAAGCCCATTGCCTCGATTATGGCAATGAGGCTTGGGTAGAGATAAGCCCCTAATTCTGATCATTTTTCTTTTCAAATGAAGTACAGTATAGTTTTTTCGCACCGTTCGACATTAGTTTTCAACCGTATTCATGGTAAGACTACTGATTATTGACAAAGTTACGGCAACCCCAAGTAAGTCCTTAGGTAACTTATTTCACGTCAATCTTCTTGAAAGGTGTCGAAATTTAATGAAGTCGAAAGCCGTGTTTAAGACATGAAGCTCAATGTAGAGTCTGTGCTCCGAATGTACTTAGAGACTTATTCCAATTATGATGAGGAAAATTCACATAAAAGTGGTGTTGAAATGGCCCTTGTTAACTGAATTTATCCCCACCGGTCTACATAACCTGTGGGACGAGCCTAATACAATTGTTGCAAATTCATGCACAGAAACGAGGATCAAGCTGTGTACGATTAATTCTCATGGTTGAGTTTTTAACCATAAAGCATTTGCATATTATACAAAAAGTTAGTACTTTGTAATGCGCTTGAAGTTTGTTCAAATTTGTCGATTTGAAACCATTGATCATCAAAATTCTAGGATAACAATTACAATTCTGTTCGCGGGAGATGAATACCATTACTTGATTGCCATAGAAATACTTGAAGATATTAGTTACTCATCCAGTTTAGGTTACATTGGTCAGAGCGTTAGTTGCACAGTGTAGACCGTAGGTATTTATTTATTTTAAGTTTCAAATTTGAGTTTCGTGGGTTCAAGTATAGTCAGTAATGCTATTCATTAGTTAGAAAAGTATTATTGCAACGCTAGAAGAGTTGATGCTTGAACAAGAGGAATTATTAAAGCCCAAATAAAATGTAATCGATGAAAACTTCGTATACTGGAGTTGCAAATTCAAACGTTTTTCTTCGCGTCGAGGTTGGAAAGGAAGGGACAAGTTAAGTATTATCCATTTACAGTGCGTAACATAACGTATGCGCACAATTTATTCGGATTGATAAATTTTAATCTTTGATGGAGATACAATGAAAATGTATGAATTGCACTCCACTGAGAAAATCATCTTGATATAAATTAATATATTTTTACATTATAGAGCAAACTATAAAATTTGAGGCCTAATTTGGCAGATCCTCTTGCATCTGGAGTTGTTGCGGTGGAATTTTGTGGCTGTTGCCGCAGACGTCGTCGCTCTCTGATTCGTTGCCGAAGGCGCACCTGTGCTGGTGCTGCCTTTGTTGCAGCCTGTTTCTGCGGAGTTGTGCAACATTGGGGATGTCCTCCACAGCCTGGACGTCTGCTACAGCAACTGGGAGTGGTGGCCGTATTTGTGCCCCCTCCCTGTCTTGCAGCCACTGCTGGGACCATTGGCATATCTAAACGGGGAGCCATAGCCTCCACACAGTCGTAAATCCTGACGTGGTCAGGTGCAACTCTGCTTGGTTCTAACCGGCTGATTTACAATACGAGGGGAGCTTTTCCCGCTACTCCTGCCAGGTCTTCGTTCATCTCCTTCTGTTTATAAAATCCATAGCACATCCAGCGCGTGGAGTTGGCGGTGCACGCAGCCGTGGTTTCAGCGACACAACTCCCTAGTTGTCTATAGGTGATGTTGTCTCTCTGTGTGGGGAAGGTGAACGCTAGGTCGAATTTAATTTCACTCCTATGGTTAAGAGATTTGAAATTTTCTGTCACATTCAAGTTATGTGATAAAGAAATACGATAGTTTACGGCTTTTAATATAAGACCGTACGATAAATCTTTACTAATGAACAAATTACGAAGACCTAACGATTTGGGAAAATGTTCGAAGTTTGTCAGTTTTATCCAATTTCGGCCACCAAATCCGGTAGTCAAAATCAGTATAGTTATATTTTTTGTGGAATAAGCGAGTACTGCATTTCCGTCAGCGATTTGCTGAAAATAAATTTTGATACGATGTCGTCCATTTATGGGTAATACATTAAGTGAGCCTAGTTATGATCTACTTTGAATATCCTACAGTTTTCACTAGCGACTGAAGGATTCCTTCAATATGTAGTTCAGGTCGTGGTTGAAAAATTACCAAACCTTCAGCAAGCCGGGTCATAAAGAACTCTGCCAATCTGTTGGACTGGAGTTCCACGTTATTCAGCTGGTGCTCGTCTGATGTTATAAGAACTCATAGCGTCCTCCCTGTTTGGAACGAGCTTCAACCGTGGCCGAAGCATGGGATTTTCGTGACGTGCCAACCGTCACACAACGTCGCTCCGCACGAAGGCACAGCTGCAACTCTGGTCAATTTCAGATCATTGATCTCAAAGTGCCGCATGGGCATGGGATTTTCGTGACGTGCCGACCGTCACACAACGTCGCTCCGCACGAAGGCACAGCTGCAACTTCAGTCAATTTCAGATCATTGATCTCCACAAGAAAGAATTGGACGGTTCCCTTCTTGTGCAGATTTCTCCTTATTGGTGAAGTCATCGCCATGTCTGCGTGCAGAGTGGTGGGAATGAAAAGGTTGGGGGCGTTTTCGATCGGGACGTCATAGATGGTGCCCCCGTCCGCGGTTGGCTCGTATATCACCATATGCCCTCCGATGTATGCGATGTCTTCGTTGAAACTGAACAATGTCTTTGTGGTATCGGGATCCTCACTGAGGACGTAAAATGTCCTGTCGCTCGACAAGTCTCGGCAAAAAGAAAACACTGGTTGGCAATGCTATTTTTTTTGCCCGAAGGCCTCGGGAAGATGCCTCCACCATTTATTTTCTAAGGCCCCCAAAGAGTAGGGAGACCCCTGGCCCCAGCACTCGCCACGAATTGTGGCATCCAACCTTACTACTACCGCTTCCAGCCCTGCTGGAGTAACGGCCTACCCCCTCTACCTTAACAAAGATCCGATCTATAACTCCCCGTATTGATAGGCTTATATGCTAATTGTACACTCAGAGCGTTGCCACGTTGCACAGCCAGTCCTAGCCTCTGTTTCAACCAGAACGTTTCGCGAGGGTTCCCAGAGGCGGCAGATAACCGTCGGCCGATGTCGCGGATCAGGAGGCTGCTGGTTTTGCCGATAACGCCGGTCGTGTCGATAGTCAAGGGCTCAAAAAGGTAGCGGCCACGAAGAGATTGATACTTAGTCCTTTTTTTGTTCTCTTCCGCGTTGGTCGCCCTGCCAGCCTCTGTAGAAGTGCCAGGCAAGTGACTCGTCGCGAAGGTTTTTCCCTCTAAAGAAGGGGAAGGCTGTAACGCCGTCAGGTCGCTTACCATCACCTCGATCGATGCCTGGCTCGCGGATCGTACCAAGGCCGACCTTGCGTAGCGCTCGTTCAATTAGGTCATTTAGAGCCAAATGTCTAGGATGACGACCTCCGCTGTAAAGTTAGTACTATTAGTTCGAAGAAGTGGTTAACTTGGTGCATCGTCCCCGTTGGAGCGTACAAATTGAAATGTCAATTTATGGCTCGTGTCTCGATGCTATGACGCTCTCTGAGTTTCAATCAGATCTACATTGTTTGAATTAGAAACCATTTGGTGTAGTAATAAGATAAAAAAAATATTCAATTTTGATTTCAGTTGATATGGGCTTAGTTTTCCCCAGTCTCAACGCGAGTCGTGGTAAGTTCCGTCGTAGGGCATGTTAATATTCAGAACCCTAAAAACCGTTCAATTTTTATTTGAAATAAGCAGATACATTGTCGTGATTATTTCCCACTGGAATTATTTTTTACCTGCAGAGGATGAGGCGGTGGTACTGGACGGGACTGCTGTGGATTGTCCAGCGAACAATGGGTTTGCGACCTGTCGGTTTAAAACTTATGTTCGCAATAGTGGCGGCTAGCCGGCAGTTGTCCGATTGCACCTGGGAAGTGATGTCAACCAGACCTGAGGAAGAATTAAACATTTAGGGTAAACAAGCTACCAGATTTCGGAAGATATTTTTAACCGTATCAGGCTTACACTAAATTTGAAGGCCGACCGGGAAGTGTTCAGATTTGTTGTAAGACTGGTAAATATTTTATTGGCGAACTTTAATCGTTCACTGAAAGGGTAAATGAATTTATTCATTATTTGTTTCCATGTTCCGCCGGAGTCCCAACGCGAAGTTAATGCAGACTCTCCAGTAGGGCGGTCGAAGAGTGGTGAAATAGGTGCAGCGTAGATTAAGAGTAGGTTAAACTTAGATTCGAAGCAGTTTAAACGCAGTCACGGTGGGTTTAAACACAGTTAGAGTTGGTCTGACGAAGTAAATTATACAGGGGCACCAAGGAAATTTGATGCGGCTACAAAAAAAAGTTTGACAGATATAAATTAATTTTAACAATTTTAAAGGAGTAACTCTAGCGCGGGTACAGAGTAGGCCTATGACATACAAATCGTACTAAACAACGGATATCAAGTGAGTTTAACCTAACACAAATATGAAGAGCAGGTTCATTGCAGACGCAGTTGGTTTTGAGTAGAGGAGTGGTAGCAGCTCCCTCAGTTCTACGCCGGAGCTCCAACGTGTAGTCACTGAGTGCTTCTTCTCGTGGCACGACGGTCCGTTGATTCTGCACAGCTTTGTGCACAAAGTTAACGTAATTTTTTCAATAAATGCGCAGGGAGGACAGCAAGTTCGGGATCTGAGATGATTCAGACCTCGCTACCTCTACACTGCCTCGTAGAGGCCTGTGTATTTTCCGAAAGCGATCAGTTTTTCCGGGGTCCGTTTCTGTGAGCAGGCGTTGCAGGTTGAACGGGAGGCTCAAGAGTATAGTGCCAAAAACCGCTTTCTAGTCACTTTTGGGCGGGCGGGGGGGGTATGGCGCAATGCTGCAACCTTGACTCAAGCGGCCGTACGGAGGTTCGCGTCGAAAGCAACTTCGTTGCTCTCATATTTCATGTTTGCATTTTCAATGCTGTGTCCACTGAATGTTTTTAGGGATGGTATCGGCAAACATACATTTATAAGAATTTCTATTGACAATAATATATATGTATTATTAATTATCAAGAAGCCTCACTTTCCGGACACCTTCATGATAATTTTCAACCTCTATCATTTTCTACGTTGCTCGCTGTTGATCAATTTTACACGTAGCATAGATTCCATCAGTTAATTGTTATTTTTAACAGATTGTATTAAACAGTACCCTTGCGTTATGCTTTACTTACTCCTGCAGTAACCCCTTCATTCGTATTTCTTTGAGCTAACCGATGAAGGAAAATAGATACAATATTTATAGGATGACTGAATCATTCCTAGAGAAGAACCACTTGAGAGTATAATTGACTCATTCGATGCTTGATTGGTGGATTTGTAGCGGTTAGGGTTGGGATATTTTCGGGTGTTGTGTTCATTTATCACTATATATACTGTTATTAGGATTAGTGAGGTAGGTATGTCTTATAACTCAATTTGCAGCCTCAGTGTGCGAACGGCCCTGTTTGTACCAACCTGATCTTGAATTTTTAGACATTCTGTGTTTTCCATCTTCATTTCATATGTATATATTATCTACAGGAATAGTATGGATTATTAGTCAGGTAGTTTGCGGGTTAATTGGATGCGTTACTGGAAAATTATGGGAGTTGGCTCTTGCCTGTTCTTTGTCTTATAAATTTGTTTCCGTGGCACGTTTGCTACGTTGTGAGTGTTTGTATCGATGGCGTCTTGCAGCCGCTGCTCTGCCACTGCCAGTTCCATCTGGAGATCGGGAAGAATATTATACAGATACAGACACTAGGCCGCATCCCCCAGAAAGGGGGGTGGCCGACAGCAAGGCGCACCTCACACCCTTATACGCTCACATTCACACAACTTAGCCCTTTTGTGCTAAAAGGGTCCGGCCGGTAGCCCCCCAACTTACACTCTGGGTCCCGAGAGCAGTCCGAAGAACCGTCGTCAGCAGCAGGGCCTGACAGTTTTCAATGGTTTACCCCCACCGCGTCATAATGATCGGGCCCCCCCACCCACGACCATCACGACAGCGGGATGCCAAGGGCTGGAAAGCCCATCAGAGCAGCGTCAAAATCAACCATTCACAACCTTTCTCCACTCACGCCTGTTCATTGCACGCTCTCTCGCCACCTCCACATTCATGTCTCTCCTTCCCAACGCCTGCTTCAGACCATCCATCCACTCAAACTTCGGTCTACCTCTAGGCCTGCGACCACTCGCCTCCGCATTCATAACCCTTTTCACCTATCTCCCTTCATCCATCCTCTCCATGTGCCCGAACCATCTCGGTACACGCGAATCCACTCAGTTTTCCAACTTCTTCACCATCCCTGTTCTGATTCGAACCACGTCGTTGGTGATCCGGTCTCTCAGCGTTACTCCAGCCATGCTCCTCAAACACTTCATCTCGAAAACATTCAACCTTCTTCCCTCCTCTGCTCTCGCCCCCCAAGCCTCAGCTCCGTAGAGTACAGTTGGGACAAAAACACCCTCATACAGCCCTCTCTTTGCTTCCATCCCCAACGTCCTACAGCTCATTACACTCTTCAGTGCACCCAACACTTAGCATCCCTTTTCACTTCAGTTTCCACTAGTTCAGTTTTCAGCACATGGGAGCCCAAATACTTGAAAGAAACACTGAAATTCCTCCAAGAGTTCTTCATGTAGGGTGACACTAATTTTGCTCGCATCGACAGTCCTCGAGCATCTCATTACTTTACTCTTACCCACGTTCACACGAAGCTTCCTCCTCTCACACACTCTACACCAAACTCAGACACTAGCCTACATAGCTTCTCCTCCGAATCCGCAACCAGGGCCGTATCATCAGCAAATAGCAACTGGCTCAACTGCCAACTCCGCCCATTCGCTTCCAACAGTTCCAAGCCACGACCCAGCACAATCGCGTTTACCTCCCAGACCACTCCATCCATGTAGAGGTTGAACAGCCAGGGAGACATCACGCAGCCTCGTCTCAGTCCCACTTTCACTGTGAACCAATCACTCACCTCGCTCCCCACTCTGACACATGCACGGCTGTCTGCATACAAACTCTGCACTGCTTTCAACAGATGTCCGCCCACTCCATACAAACGCAACTTCCTCCAAAGCACTTCCCTGTCAATTCTGTCGTATGCCTTCTCCAGATTCATGAAGGCCAAGAACATATCCTTTCTTTTGGCAAGGTGCTTCTCACATACCTGTCTCACTGCGAAAATCTGATCGGTACACCCTCTATCACTCCTAAAGCCACACTGTTCCTCTCCAATTGCGCAGTCCGTACAGTCTCTAATCCTTTTGATCAGCACAAGTAAAAATATGAATTTGACGACACAAAAATGTAAAGTCGATCGAGTAGTTCAATGAAACAGATTCGTCGGAAAATCAGACGTCAATTCTACTTCCATTCATGTTGAAATGCCATTCCTTTACCATAATCCCATTTCAAGTTGCATCATTATCATGAAAAACTATATTTTATAATCAACTTTTACAGCATGAACGAGTCTAGATCTTCTTGACTGATCACCATCAATACAAAGGTTTAATTCAATAACAATAGTCACTGGTCGATTACGAACAGTTTATTTTCCAGAAGTAGTCTTAACTAATATGAATAGTAACCTAAATATAGTTTACCGTTAAGTATAAGTCACTTCAATTCTTGAGACACTTTATTAGTAATTTAATCAAGTTTGAGTTGATAATTATGGCATGCGCAATAATATGAAGTGATTTGGTTCTCATTCTCACTGGAACCTCAATGTGAGCGAAAGGTTTGATTATTTTTTCACGTTCACGAATGAACCCTTTGGGGGAAATGATTAGATTGTGTCGCATTTTTAAATAAATTTGTCGGGAATTGTTTGGATGATATGCATGTAATAAATTCACAAATCTTGTACAGCTTCAACATTAATGAATGATTCCTAATCTGAATGCCAACAATCTATACATTTCAAGTAATATTCGCATGGAAATTTGGTAATCGTCAATGTTTGTCGTTCAGCTTTACACAAAGCAAGTGAATGTTGAAAAAGCACGCACTCGACGACTGTTAATATTTATTGAACACTAAAAATGAATTAATTTATTTTTAACATTAGTTCTCGTGAGTGTTTATCGGTACAATCAATGCTGTATTAGACAACTAGATGAGTTTCTGTTTAGACTAAGCGGCAGAATTTCACTGTAAATTGGTAATGATATCTCCAATTCTTCGTGACTCTCGCTTGACTGAACTAGCACCAAACGAACGAGGCCTGTAAGTACACTGAGTTGATATCGTTTAAAAGACTTACAATCTGGAAAGTTTCAAGTGTTCAAACGAACGTTTGTTGCTTGGAATAAGTTGCTATTATAACGAATATGTAAAATGAGCGAAAATTATTGTGAACAAGTCTGAAAGTAAAATCCTAGTTCAGTATGGATGTTTTAAGCACGAACATGTAAATAACTTTGGGAATAGCAGCATGAATAGTTTCAATTGTCACCTGAAGATTCATATATTGGACTCGGTTGAAGATTGTTGTGAAACTAAAGTGATCCAATTAGTCAAGGTGTTGGGATTCTGTGCAAGTGGCACCACGCTTGGATTGTTATAGTCAAGTTTTTGAGTTTGACGTAGAAAAGATCCGCGTCATCCTGGGATAATGTCCCAAAATACGATCGTTGGATAATCAGACCAATTTATTTTTATAGATCATAAAATTGTACAGCTTTGGCTTGGTTATTTTCCATTATTTCAAAGGGGGCTGCTGAGCAGTTAACTGGAGATCTAAGAGTTAATAGAAGTAATGCTATTCGTGCGAAGGCAAGAGCATATATGGTATTGGTAATCTACTGCGGTTTTTGATACAATATTATTATTAATCAGAGTACAGTAATTCAATCTTCAAAGTTGTCACCATTAGCATGGACGCACACGTACGAGTATCCTTTGTCTATTGGTCAGTGACTGCGAAAATATTTGTCACACATTTATTTGTTCATTAGGAGAAATGTTAGCATTGTTTTAATGCACGAAATTTACGATTGATGGTATACATGTAATTGCGTGATTAGCATACAAGCGAATACCACTCGGCGAATTAATTAGTTTACATTAGAACTTGAATTTTATCGAAACCAAACTTGAAGTAAAAGCCTTTAATAACTACCACTTCTTTAAATAAATTACGAAATATTCAATATCACCACACGTCTGAAATGTTTTCAGGAGATCTTCTATATTCACAAGGTAAACCACTTTCACGGACAACCGTAAACCTCATAAAGGAGTTAATAGGCAAGGACCTAACTTCGATGATACTAAGGAAACCTTATAATTTTGCAAGGTGAACAAATACTTACATTAATATGAGATGAAGGTGGGTAAGTTACACACTTGTCAAGAGAATCTGGTAACGCAATCAACACTGGCATAAGTCCTGGTGCGAGGAAAGGATCAGCTGTTTATGTCTTTACTTCAGGGTTCAACGTGGGCTAATGATACTGTGCTTCGACTAGGTAATTTGAATACAAAGAATACTCTGTTTTTTCACCCTTTAAAAATATCATTTTTTCCGGATTAACTGTATTAAATACAAACCCTTGATTGAAAAGATCAGTGTGCTTGCCTTCTATTTGTAAAAGTTAGTGGTTCAATCTTTACAAAGCATTTTCTGAACATAGTGACGCCGAACATTCATTTCCCTTTTGAGGAATTAATTCAGTTTGTTACATTTAAATCGCGAGCAGTTTATACGTAACAACTTTTAATATTCTAACAATATCATTTAATTTAAAAACTGAAATGAATAGATGAAACTATCTGTGTTCATACAGTTCTCACCGACGGACTAATTGAGATTATGTATACCAACGGCTCACCATATGGTTCTTCTCGAGTGGATGGGTGTCATTTATTTAAATTTTTGGAATTGCTGTCGGTGAAAAGACTTTCTGAGCTCCGATGGAGATGTAGTTACTTTTTGGATTCATGGAGGGTCATCGTTTCAAAAGCTGGTTGCATCGTAGCTGCCACCTGACCCACAGCTGCGGGGACACTCTCTAATCCTGTTGTGTCATCATCATTTGCATGTGGCTGCCACATTCGCCAGTCTGATCCTGGCTCGGCAATGTGGTGGAGTAGAGGGTTGTCTCTCCAGTGAAGCTATTCATTCATCAGATTTGTTATCAGCAACACAGCTGAGAGGTCTATCAATAACACAGCAGACAATTTTTTGTGATCTAGGAGGTCGACTGTTGCCTGTGACTTCACTCATAGTGTATTTAGTTGGCAACTGTGATGTGCGAGTGATTCAGTATTTTTTTCATCAGGCTATTTGAAGGAGTTTGAACGTTAAAGACATGTACTTATAACAATTTTGTGAGCAATGAGTATCTTTTTTATAGATTTGCGTCAGATAAGTATTTTGAACGAGATGACATCAATATTTCAGATGGACTATTTTCTGCCTGTAAAAATAACTTTGGTGGAGACGAACCCATTGAATTCTATTTGTAAAATGTTACTTCAAGCTACGAGGCTAGTGTTCATGGTTATGTATATCAAGTTATTGTCATAAATTCACATTCTAGAATTGACCCATTTTATCTCGAACTCATCCTGTATTTCAATAATTACACGTGTTTTTCTGTGATGTTGGACGAGTTTTGTCTTATTTACATCAAAGTTATAGCGGCACGAATGCGCATGTGCGGACCTACATGGAATATTGTAACTAGGACACTGAATATCTATGCAATGTACTTTAATGCGAACAAAACTAATAGGTGTATGCCATTGTTCAAATAGATGCATCATAATGTGTATGATTTACGTTTGTAAATGATACCGACTTATTACAGCGTAAAATCGCGTGTATAATTTCAAGATTGCTCAAGTACTGAAAATATGCAACTGTCTAGCAATATGGTTATTCCGTTTAGCAGCAGTTGATGCTGCATTGTTTTGTCTTATTTCTTAGGAGTAAAATGAAACCAAGTTTTGTGAGCGTTATTGCATTCTCGACGAGCAAAGTAAGCATAAGGAGAAATATGTGGAATTGTGTAGCAAGGTGCTAATGAGGTCGCTGAAGCAAGAACTCTCTTCACATTGAGTTTTCTTATATTCACCCTGTTAAGTCACGTATCTATTTCTGGAAGGAGTATAACTTCTAATCTCATGTCCCAAGACTTAAACGACCTGCAAGTTTGAAAAAAAAATCCTATAGATATCCATACCCTGCAACAATTATTCAGTACCAGCAGTTGCTGGGCCGAGTTTTGCAAAGCAATGGATGATGTCTGCATGCGCATTCTATATGCACTTGTTTTTGCATCATAATGGTATGGAAATCGCATTACCGAAGTTTGCGTAAATTAGAACTTGAGAATGGGAAATGGAACCAATTTATGTTATATTGTATCTGTAGATGTGTGTGAGACGGAGAATGGTATGAAATCAAAATGTATACTGTGGTGCACACCCTGGTTGTTTGATACGGCTGGGTAGTGGCTCTGGCTCCGTGCAGTTATGTTTCGTGCAGCCGGATATATTTGCTGTGCACGTTAAGAGCATATTGTTGAAACCTCCCTACCCAACCTAACCTAGCCTAGGGGCATGTATTTCTAACCCGCGGGACTTAAGTTTCGTGTTTCTAACCCGCGGTCCAAACGTACTTTTTATTATATATAGTCTTTTCCATAGTATCCAACGATCCCTCCACACCCCTTTCCACCATAATACTGAAATGATTTCGTATTCTACAGGTGAGATGCTTCACTTCGCAAAATAGTGACAAGCAGAACTAGTCACATTATTCATGGTATCTAGACCACGAAGCAATTCAGGACTACCATCAGCAGATGGTTCTGGGTTTTCGATGTCTGTTTATGGGACGTATTATACTTCAATACGCAACCCTTCCATGATTCTTAGGGAATTCTGCTCATCTTTTTCATTTAGTGTTGCTGTCTATCCGACGAAAAACAGTATACGGGAGTCTGAGAAGCATGTTCATTCACGATTTGTCGCTTTATGCAACACGGGGTAGAGTTTGGTTTACATTTTATTACTTGATGGAATATACCGAGCACAATCAATTGTCTGGGTAAATTGCCTATTGAAGGCTAAAGAACAAATGCAATGGATGTTTTTGTTGACTTCGTGTTGATTACATTTACAGCTATACGTTGTAGCTAAATGTTTGTTAATACTTGGCGGACGGATTTCCTTCCCCTGCATATGAGAAAAATCTCATAAATCGTTGATGCATGTATTCACCGCTGGAGTATGATACGAAATCAAAATGTATACTCTTGTGCCCACCCTGTAGTTTGATACAGCGGGGTTGTGGCTTCACACCTTATGTTGCGTGTAGCTGGATATATTCGCTGGCTAACTTAGAAGCACGGAGTTCTAACTTGTGGGGTAATTGTACGTATATGAACCCTGCGGGCAAACCTGCGGGGTAAAGGTACGTATTATTCTATGGTACGCAGTTCTAACCCGCGACTCAAACATACGTGTTCTTAATCAGATATTGACCACTCCGTGCTATAGAACTACCCCACCATATCCATCATGGCATTTGAAATGATTTCGTAGCTTACAGCACCGCTGGGGTGATTCCATAATTTTCAACAATAATCGCGTCGAAAGACCTAATTCAGCCAAACTTTATCTCCTCATGCAATCCTGAAAATGAAGTAGAAGTTGCTTCCATGTTCCACCGGACTCCCAACGCCAAGTTAATGCAGATTCCCCCTTAGGGCGGTCCTGAAAATGTAATGACCATCGGTGCAAAATATGTTCATGTTGGTTGAAGGGCAATATCTGAATTTTTAATGTTGGCATTTCTAATTTTTCCTTGTGAATCAAGTTGATGTGTGCTTATTTGAGTGGTTGAGGAAGCAGTTGTAACTTTCTGTTTGATGGAATCGGTACGGTCCATTTTTTTTAGTGATACATGATCTGCCCAGTTCTAAATCAATGTGTCATGTAAAGTGCATTGGTTCACAGCAGGACGCTTTCGCGGCTGTAATTTCACATGCTAGGGTCTGCTATTTTCCTGCAAACTGGGAAGCATTTAGTGTTGTGGGCTAGGAAGCGATATGTCGTTGTTCATTTCAAAGTGATTATATATTATAATTTGGAAATGAAGATGCTGGTCGTTAAATGAACAATACCATTTTGCTGTACATTTGTAATTTCTTTTTATACAATAAAGTTATTTGTTTGCTATTTGTTATGAGTTCAAACAGATTTCGGAAGTGTCGCATGCCAGACTGCAGGTCATAGTACATTTGGTCGATTGTCTATTCGCTGGTATCTTTTGAATTCTCGTGTTGCTAACTTCTTTTCTAAGTTAGCAGAGTTGTATCCAAGCTCGTGATTTAAAATGGTATCAAAGGCGAACGCTATGTACGGTTGGCTACGTGATGCGAGTGACGAAGCATCTCTGAGGCGAACCTGTAAATGGTCATTAAGGCAAGCAAACCAGTCAATAGAGTTTCGATTGCCAAACTCTCTGAACATGATGGAAGGTAAGGCACCAACAACGGATCCTGCAATTGACGACCCAAAGATCTGTGGAAACAGAACGCCTTCAGGGTTGAGGTGCGGCAGTGACGTATCCGGCGACACTGAATGGAGGTGCTGTAGCAACCTCTGGAAGTAGACTGGTGGTTTGCGATTAACAAAGGCTCTCGTGAAGCAGCGTAAATTATCTTTCAATACGAAATGACCGGACACGTTGCACAGAGAATCGACGTAGCTTGCAGTCTCTCCAGGTGTAAACAGTGGTACAGTAGCACTTTCAGGGACACCTGCGCCAAAGGTGTCTACCACAACTGTAAGATCTTCTCCTTTGTCTGAACTTCTATCATCACTACTAGAGGGACTCTAGCAGCCGGACCCCTGTCTGCTCTCGCTCGGGGAAACACGTTTTCCCCCTTTTTTATAGGATTCACAGGCATTTGGGCAGGAACCCGCGGGCGCACGTTGACATTCACGGTACCGTTCGAAGCAGCTCGCCCGTGAGTAAGGCACAGGCCTACAGCACACTGCGTGCGAAATCCAAACCTTTCTGCACATCGCCAGCGAAGCTGGGTATTGCATCCAGGCTGGCAATAACTAAGGCCTGACCCTGGGTATTCTTTCATCATGAATCTCAACGGGTGAGGCTCGCAACGGAGAATTGTTTGGCCACCGGACATGTTCAAGTAAGAATCTCGGTCGAGATTAAAATTAGCGTCTGTGGAGCAGTAGACGACGAAAGTCCAGGGAGTAATATCTAAATCACCGACATGAACGAAGATATTCTCATCATTAAGGTGGAACCGTTTGCTATCGTGGTGCCAGCGTAAGTTGATGAAAGGATGGTATTGATTACTTAATTCTACAACTCTCACTGTCATCATTAGATGCATCTGGCCATTCTTTGGAGTTAGCGGAATGCCTTCACCGAGCAGAGATTAAGTAGCTTCCACAACGACAACATCTTTATTAGCACCTTCAACTACACGACGCAAGTCAGGGATACCGAAGCCATGAGGGCATACAAAAGAGTGGATTTCACCACCCAAGAGATCACTGAAGATAGCCAGAACTTGACGTTCGCAAGGGTCGTTCATAAGAATTCTGGGATCCTGTTTAATCGCAGCTGCTGCCAATGTCTGGCCAAGCACGCGTGCAGAACTACCGATGTTCCTGGGATCATAACCCGCAGACACCTTGCGTACTGAAACGTCCAACTTCTTCATGTCATCCCCGGGACCACCAGCAATACCCCACTTCTCACGTAGAAGCGCACGATGTAACTGCTTGCAGTGCGTCAACAGTTGAAGTGCTACAAAGATTACGTCGCCGCTGTGGATCGCACTATTCCTGAACCGATTAATGGTGCACGGGGTCTGACCGTAGCCATCCGCAACGTGCACGACATTAAGGACTTCAAGATGTCTACCACGTCCAAGACGCCTCTCGGGAGCATTCTCGTCGCCTTGCCCACGATCGTTGTACGTCTGGAACAGTTCGCAAGCGTCGCTCAAAGCAACGTGGGCACCAGTGGCCTTCGCCAGTACTACCTCCTGGTCTTACACGAGTGCTTCACGGTCTGCATTTGTAATAACCTCTCCGCACCATTTGTGATCATGGAAATAAATTCCGGACCAAGTTTGGTGTATTTCGGGGCGATTCTTCAAAGCCAGAGCATAAGAAGCTATCTCTCTGCGGTCAGGGCGTTTGACGTCAACAGGCGACTTGGTGCAGAGGTTGAAAGTCGAAAGACCACTAAAACCACCTTGTTGTTTGAGGACGACATACGAAGTGTTCTGCTCGTTGCTACGGCCAGCACGTACAAAGCGAGGAGAGGCGACGACGGGAGCCATTATGTCTGGGTACGGTGGAGACCAGGAGCCAAGAGCAGGGTTCTTGGGCACGTGGACATACTTCGACGGCCATCCGAATGAACGTCTGGGCCGCACTGCATAATACACATGCCTAAGTCCTTGTCAACGTAGATGCATGGGCAAATTTGCCACTTCCCAAACAGTCTGTGCTTACTTGGCCAATCAGGTCGGGTTCCAATGTAGTAACTACCAAAAGATCTGAAGGATACAAACTAGTGACAAATGAAAGCCAAATAGTGCTTGACTGGCAACATTGTAACTTCTTTGCCTACAGTACCATCCATATATAGGTAACAACCCAACGGAGGAATTTGTGTCTTAACGCTCCCGTGCCACATAATAACTGAGAACCCCCTATATAGCATAGGCTGGTCCCTAGTTTGTGCTGGGACCTTAAACCGCACGTTTGCTTGCATTATCTATATTAATCTAAATTAAAGTAAACTCGGTAAAGCCGGTAAGAGGCCTCTAAAGTTAACTCCCTGGCCCCTGGCGCGAACCAGGGGGCCGATGGAGAGTCGGAAGAAACTCCATTCGGGAGGGACCAGCATCCCCTCCAGAACACCGGAGACCAAGACT